>PVLC010006229.1:0-70470 GCA_004027655.1 Graphiurus murinus | reverse complement strand
GAATACAAACTATTCCTGTATATACCTTCAGATACCCCTAACCCCCCACCCCTGCAGAGATTGGACAAGAAAACTTGCAGGAGCAGCAAAGATATAAATCAAGAACAGGGGAACCATGGGAAGGAAAAATAACAAAGAAACAATGAGCTACCACAACCCCTCAATTACAGATCTCACCAACCCAGAATGGCAGAGATTAACAGAAGAAAAATTCAGATCTTTAATACTAGAAACAATACAGGATTTTCAGAAAGAATGTAGGCAGAGCTTTAAAGAAATAAAGGAAGAAATAAAGGAACAAATAAACAAAGAATTCGATGACCTGAAAAGGAACCAAAGAGAAGCATTGAAAAAAGTGAAAGAAGAAATAATTGAAATGAAGGCATCAATACAAACTATAAACAGCAGATTAGATCACATGGAAAATAGAATATCACTCTTAGAAGATGATCATTCCAAAACCGAATCTATAGTACAGAATTTAGAAAAAAAAATACGTCAGTATGAATTCGACATCGAAGAGATCTGGGCCAATTTTAAAAGAGCTAACCTAAGAATAATAGGCATAGAAGAGGGATTAGAAGTTGAAACTTATGGAATAAACAATCTCTTCCAAAAAGTAATATCAGAGAATTTTCCAAACATAGAAAGGGAAGTCGACACACAGGTACAGGAAACATACAGAACTCCCTCAAGACAAGACCAAAGAAAAGGCTCACCATGCCATATAATAATCAAACTGACCAATGTAGAAGCTAAGGAAAGAATTTTAAAGGCAGCAAAAGTAAAAGGCCAAGTCACATTTAGAGGCAAGCCAATTAGAATCACTCAAGACCTCCCAAATCAAGTCATAAAAGCCAGGAGAGGCTGGAGTAACATATTCCAAACTCTGAAAGAAAATAATTTGCAACCAAGGTTCTCATAGCCAGCAAAACTCTCTCTCAAAATTGACGGCGACATAAAAACCTTCCATGACAAACAGAAACTGAAAGAATTTATGTCTACCAAATCAGCACTAGAGAAACTACTTAAAGAGATTAACTACAAAGAAGAACTAATGAGTAAACATCAGAACCAGAGAAACAATAATTTCCCGGAAGCAAACAACTAAGCAAAGAAGAATAAAATCCACTGAAAACAGAAGTCAAAACTCAAAATGTTAGGAATTAAAAATCATCTCTCAATAATCACACTGAATATAAATGGTCTCAATTCCCCAATAAAAAGGCACAAGGTGGGAAAATGGATCAAAACCCAGAACCCATCTATATGCTGCCTACAAGAAACTCACCTTACAAGCAGAGATTCCCACAAGCTAAAGGTGAAAGGATGGAGTAAGGTAATCCATGCCAATGGAGCCAGAAGACAAGTAGGAGTAGCAACCATGATATCAGATAAATTAGACTTCAAGCCTAAGCTTATCAGAAGAGACAAAGCAGGTCATTTTTTACTAGTAAAAGGAACAATACAGCAAGAGGAAATAACAATTATTAACATCTATGCCCCAAATGCAGGTGCAGCCACCTTCAAAAAACAAACTCTGTATGAAACAAAGACACACATAGGACCCAATACACTAATACTAGGAGACTTCAATACTCCTCTTACATCTCTAGACCGTTCTTCTAAACAAAAGATCAGTAGAGACGCCTCAGACCTAAAGAATACCATAAACCAAATGGACCTATTAGACACATATAGACTCTTTCACTCAACTACAGCTGAATTCACATTTTTCTCAGCTGCACATGGAACTTTCTCCAAAATAGACCACATTCTGGGCCACAAAGCGAGCATTGGCAAATTAAAAAATGCAACATAATTCCCTGCATATTCTCTGACCACAATGGAGTGAAACTAGAAATAAACTCCAAGAAGATCCAAAGTAACCGTGGAAACACATGGAGACTGAACACCACATTGCTGAATGAAGATTGGGTCACAGAAGAAGTAAAGGGAGAAATCAAAAAATTCCTAGAAACCAACAAAAACAGAGACACAACATATCAAAACCTCTGGGACACCCTAAAGGCAGTACTAAGAGGCAAATTTATAGCACTGAGTCCCCACATAAGAAGAACAGAAAATCACCAAATAAACAACCTAATGACACAGCTCAAAGCACTGGAAAAACAAGAACAGTCTAATCCCAAAGCCAGTAGAAGACAGGAAATCATGAAAATCAGAGTAGAAATTAATGAAATAGAGAACAAAAAAACAATACAGAAAATCAATAAAACCAAAAGCTGGTTTCTTGAAAAAATAAACAAGATCGATAAACCATTGGCCAACCTAACCAAAAGAAAGAGAGAATCAACCCAAATAACCAAAATAAGAGATGAAAAAAGTGATATTACCACCGACAGTATGGAAATACAGAGGATACTCAGAAACTATTTTGAAAAACTATACTCTAACAAAATGGAAAATCTAGAAGAAATTGACACATTTCTAGACACATATAACCTTCTTAAATTGAGTCAAGAAGATATAGAAAACTTATACCGACCAATAACAATTAAAGAGATAGAAACAGCAATAAAGAGTTTACCATCAAACAAAAGCCCAGGGCCAGATGGTTTTCCAAATGAATTTTATAAAACATTGATAGAAGAGCTAATCCCAATACTTCTCAAACTATTCCATGAAATAGAAAGAAACGGGACACTCCCAAACACATTCTATGAAGCTGACATCACTTTAATACCAAAGCCAAATAAAGACAGCTCAAGGAAAGAAAACTATAGGCCTATATCACTGATGAACTTAGATGCAAAGCTGCTAAACAAGATATTAGCAATGTGCATTCAAAACCACATCAAGAAAATTATACACCATGACCAAGTCGGGTTCATCCCAGGGATGCAAGGCTGGTTTAACATACGAAAAACAATCCATGTAATTCACCACATAAACAAACTCAAAGACAAAAATCACATAATCATCTCAATTGATGCTAAAAAGCATTTGACAAGATCCAACACCCATTCATGCTAAAAGCACTTCAGAGAATTGGAATAGAAGGAACGTACCTCAACATCAAGAAGGCAATATACAGTAGGCCCACAGCCAATATCATATTAAATGGAGAGAAACTGCAAGAGTTCCACTAAAAACAGGAACAAGACAAGGATGTCCATTATCACCTCTTCTGTTCAATATAGTACTCGAGACTCTAGCCAGAGCAATAAGGCAAGAGAAGGAAATCAAAGGGGTAAAAATAGGGAAGGAAGAACTAAAACTATCCCTTTTTGCAGATGACATGATATACCTAGAAGACCCAACAAACTCAACCAAAAAGCTTATAGAACTGATCAACAAATTCAGCAAAGTGTCTGGATACAAAATCAATCCTAAAAAATCAGAAGCTTTTCTGTATGCCAACCATAAATCCACTGAAAAAGAAATCCAGAAAACAATCCCACTCACAATACCACCCCGAAAAATAAAATACTTAGGGATAAACCTAACCAAAGAGGTAAAAGATCTCTATAAGGAAAACTATGAAAAGTTGAAGAAAGAAATTGATGAAGACCTTAGAAGATGGAAGGATATACCATGCTCTTGGATAGGCAGAATAAATATCATCAAAATGGCCATCCTCCCAAAACTGATTTACAGATTCAATGCAATACCCATGAAATTACCAAGGGTACTCCTCACAGACATTGAAAAATCAGTCCTTAAATTCATCCAGAAAAACAAAAAGCCCAGGATAGCCAAAGTAGTTCTTAGCAACAAGAACCATGCAGGAGGAATCACAATACCGACTTCAAACTCTACTACAAAGCCACAGTAATAAAAACAGCATGGTATTGGCACAAAAAACAGACACATAGACCAATGGAGCAGAATAGAAGACTCAGAAACAGACCCACAGGTTTACAGTCAACTGTTTTTTGACAAAGGAGCCAAAAACACACGCTGGAAAAAAGATAGCCTCTTTAACAAATGGTGTTGGCAAAATTGGTTAACCATATGCAGGAAAATGGATATAAACCCCACTTTCTCACCCTGCATAAGAGTCAACTCAAGGTGGATCAAAGACCTAGAAGCTAGGTCGGAGACCTTGCAGCTACTTGAAGAGGGCATAGGACCAACATTTCAACACATAGGCACAGGTAAAAACTTTCTCAACAAGACCTCCAAAGCACAAGCAACTCAAAGGAAGATCAATACATGGGATTCCATTAAACTGAGGAGCTTCTGTGCAGCAAAGGGAACTGTCAAGAACCTCAACAGAGAGCCTACAGAGTGGGAGAAGATTTTTGCCAGTTACTCTACAGATGCAGGTCTAATATCTAGGATATACAAAAAACTCAAGAAACTCACAGCTAAGAAAACAAATAACCCAATTAAAAAATGGGCAAAGGATCTAAATAGACACTTCACAGAAGAAGAAATACAAATGGCCAAAAAATGTATGAAGAAATGTTCCACATCACTAGGAATCAGAGAAATGCAAATCAAAACCACCTTGAGATTTCACCTAACCCCAATCAGAATGGCATTACTACTTTTAAAAGTACTAATGTACTTCAAGGTTACTCACTAAATTGAACCTGAGAGGGAGGGGGGGGCGAGTGGGAATTGGGGGAAGGGGACAAATGAGAAATGTAGGCACATATGTCGTTTTCAATTTATACAATTTGTACCTAACAAAGATGCCTGCTGACAATGTACGAGTAATTATAAAGAATAAATAAATAAATAAATAAACAGCAAAAAAAAAAAAAAAAAAGAAAACGGAACATAGATACATGAAGTCATCATATGTCTTCCTCTCTCTTCAACATCTCTACTTTCTCTCTCCAAAATGGTGGCATTTGGGGCTGGATTCTTCTACCTTTTGTCTCTGCTTGCACAACAATACATATTTGGGGGGCTCTGCCACTTCTTTGTGAACTGGTACCTTTTCCCTCTGCTCCCCCAACCCCTGTCTTCAGAATCCCCCCAGGCACTTGAGTCTCCTGCTGGTCCTAGATCATGTACAGTCACTGCCAGCTCCAATCAGAATTTCAAAAGACATTTTTTTGTGATTCAAACAAAGTTTGTGCTCATGCATTCATTTGTCAAGAATTTTCTGAGTACTCAGGATGCCAGGAACTGTGCTAGTCACTAGAGGCTCCCTGGAGAAAAAAGCACAAGAACCCTGCTCAGAAGCAACTTCCATTGTAAGGAGGGCAAATGGGTCATAAAAATAAAGAAATAAGAAAAATAATTTAATTTTACATGCTCTATTTCTCTTCTCCCTTGAAATAGAGGAAAGCCACAATTTTAGGATAGCTGAAACAGAAATATGAACAAGAAACTTCAGAAAGAAAGCAGAACAAAGAACTTGCTCTAAGTGCAGGGACATAGCAGTAAGTAAATCAATCCAAATCCCTGTCATGGTGGAGCTTATAAAAGGAGGGGGAAATAATAAATATGTAAGGGAGCAATATTTTACTGCAAAGGTTCACAAATTATGACCTGAGGACCAAACTAGCTGACTTGTCCTTAAAAATAAAGTTTTATTGGACTACAAGCACACACATTTGTTTCTGTATTTCTAATGGCTGTTTTCCAAGGCAGAGCTGAGCAACTCTGACAGAGATTTTTTTTTTTTTTCTTGTGGTACTGGGGATTGAATCCAGGGGCATTCTACCTGTGAGCTATATCCCTCAGCCCAATTTTTTATTTTGAAACAGGGTCTCATTAAGTTTCAGAGGACCTTACTAAGTAGCTGAGGCTGGCTGTGACTCTGCGATCTTCCTATCTCAGCCTCTCAAGTACTGGGATAACAAGCATGCGCCACCACCTCCAGCTTATGACAGAGATTTTACAATCCACAAAGCCTAAACTATTTACTATCCATCCCTTTACAGAAATTTCTTCCAATCTTTGGCTTATGGTTACATTATTATAAATATATGTAGAAAATAGAGATATATGCAACTTCTCATCTTAATCTTTTTTTAATATCATTATTTATTTGAGACAAAACACAAAAAACTGAACATTGACTTGGCCATTCTCTCTTTTCTGTGAGATGGTTCTTTTTTCATTTTCATACTTTTACTATTGCACTGTAATCACACATCATAATGAGGTTCAGAGTAATAGGAACTTACATGCATCTAGCACTTGGTGAGCTTCCCCCTTCTTCCTCCCCACTCCCTCCCTTTCCCTGTACCAGATATTGAGATCAACACTGAAAATTCTGTAGATGTACATTTGAAGTGTTTCCTTCATCAAGTCTCTCACCACCCTGCTTTTACCTCCCTACCCTAAATTCCCTCCATCATTCCACTGGAGTCTCTCCTTTATCTGGAGTCCCTCTCGTATTACAATCTCTCCCTAGCATCTTAATCTTCTATTCCAGAATCCTGCTTCTGGCTCCGCTAGAAGTCTAGGATGGGGGAGACAGTGTGGGGGGGGGGTGTAGAGAAAGCGTGAAAAAAAATTTTACTTGGCTGGTAATTTATTTTGTGAGCCAGTAGTTAATCATCTCATTTTATTTTATGTATCTTATGATTTGGTACTTGTTCTTTGCCATGATTATATCACAAACAGCCTAATTCTATAAATCAAAGAAAAAAGGTATAATTACATGCCTTTTACAGCTGGGTAGATTTAAACATTGAAAATTAAGATGAATGCATTTGAAATGCCTGCTATGGCAGCTGGTGGAGTTCACAGAAGCAGCAGTTGTGGTAGCCAAAGTCAAAGAATGTCTGTTCATATTTGGCTTTGTCTTGCTTTTTTAGAGATTGCCTTTAGAGATCTCTGGCAGTGCCTCATATGTCTTAAAAGCTGCCAGAAGACACGGTGGTGGAGTGGAAACAGCAGGAGCTGCTGCCAGCCACTCTGGGATGTGGCTGCGCATCTCTCCCTTACAGCTCAGTGAGCTGCGCAGGTTACTTAACCGCCGTGGGGCTGGGATCACTCAATTGTAAAAGTCGGGATAATAATGCTCATCCCAGAAGTGTGTTTGTGAGCATTATCAAAGACAGTGGCCCCAACAGGGTGATTTTGCCCTCAAGGGGACATTTGGCAATGTCTGGGGACATTTTTAGTTGTAACGAATGGGAGGGTTGCTTCTAGCATCTAATGGGTAGAACCTAGGGATGCTATAAACATCCTACAACACACAAGAGACAACTCACAACAAAGAATTATCCAGCCAAGAATGTCAATAGTGTTAGGGTACAGAAATCCAGATAGAATATGACATTTGAAGTGCTTAACACAATTGCTTAGCACACGGTACTTATGATAATTTTATATCCCCCTTCAACTCATTAAATCAGCAAATAATCATAAAGTGCCGTGCATAGTTATTCATTCAAAAAATGTTTACAGAGAGCCTATACCAGTTACTGTGCAAGCAATTAAGTGTAATTAAGTGCCTATAATTATGTTCTGCTCCATAAAAGTTATATGCTGGAGATAGATAGACATTAGACTTCAGAAATAATGTAGAATACTATATCAGATATCATATGAGAAGAGAAATACAAAACTTGATTTCTTTGGGAAAAGTAAATATCAACTGATAAGTCTTGATATACTGGTTTAGATATTTGGCAATAGGTACGAGGATGCCATTGGGGAGAAAAAATCAGATAAAATGTGTAAAGATTCATTCTCAACTTCATGTCAGGCATCAGCATACCAAAAGTATCCCTTTTATTCCCTTGACAGCTAATGCAATAGATGCCTGCAATCCCAGGTACTCATGAGGCTGAGGCAGATAAAGCACAAATTGGAAGCCAGCAATTTAATGCAAGATTGTCTCAAAAAAGGTCAAAACAAAAAACAAAGGGCAGCAGATGTAGCCTAATGGTAGCTTGGGTCCAGTCCCTGGTACCATAAAAAAAAAAGTATACCAAACCTAGCAAAAAGGATCTATTGATCTATTGAATATCTGTTGGCTTTACAAAGAAAGGCAAATAGTGTTCAAAGATTGGTAACACCTGGTTTCATTGATTGAGCCTGCTCCTCAGGGAGGCAGCGGCAGTATGGAGAGGACAACTTCAGGATTAAGAGAGTTCAGGTCAACAATCCCTGCCTGGGGAGTGTTGTAAAACCTGGGGCAAACTACTATTTGATAGGAAAAATAACAGTAGCTACACCTCCCAAGATTTTTCGTGGGAGCCTGTTAGCATCTAACGGTCCTTTACTATGCATTAGATACTACTATTATCAGATTATATTGACCCATCCTTAACAATTTAATTGCATGTGCCTTTCTTTCTGACCACTGGTCCTCAAGCAGCATTTACTTACCTTGCACTTTTTACAACAGAGACCATCGCTGCATTGAGAGTCTTGGGTTAAAGTGCATTTCTTACAACACTCTGCTCCTTCAAGGACACATTCCTAAGGAGCAAACACATTTGCAAAACATCAGAAAACTGTGTAATTTCCTAAAAAGTGCCAGGATATTTTGTAAAAAATAAATATACAAACTTACAGTAATAATCTCTCCTCCACAAATCCTATAAAACCTTAGGTGTAACACTTGCTCTGTGCACCTCAGCACATGCACCTGGAGCAGACTGCGTTACTTACAAATCATCTTCAAGCCACCAGAGACTTACTGTAGGGGTCCCACAGTCACACTCCTCTCCAGTTTCAATGAAGCCATTGCCACACTCGGGAGGGTCAAGAAGCTGTGGGAGGAAAACAAAACAGGGAACGAAAATATAGAAAAATCAACTTTGAGAGACCATGCCTGCAAATCTGGCATACTGGCCAGTCGTCCCAAACACATTTTTATATACCTGAATTAGAAAGCATGGTTTTTAGAACTTGGAACTTTAGAAGTGTACTTCTGTTTCCATTTCACATTTAATATATAGGCATAGATATATAACATATATACCAAGTAGCGTCTGGTAAATGTCTCCAAAATAAAAGATGGCTTGGTCATTGACTGACATTAAGCCTCATTGACTAAAATTAAGCCTGATTGACCCCTGAAATACCATTTCAGCCAGGAAGCAGGGGATTTGGAGCTAGAATGTCTGGATTAGAATCTTGGCAGAGGGCTGGAGTGTAGCTCAGTGGTAAAGCACATGTTTAGCATGTGTGAGGCCCAACACCTACTTAACATGTCAGAGACCTTAATATTTTGAGCAGCAGTAAAAAAAAACAAACAGCAGTGATAACATTCTCTATCCATCTAATTAGCTGTCCAAAATTGTTGTGAAGGTCAAGTTTAATAATCTGTGAAAAAAATCTATGAAAAGGCTTTATATAACTATATCTCCTTCCCAAATAGTTCATAAATAAGAAAAACATCATAAAAATAGTCACTTAATTAATTAACATAAAATATAACTCCTACAATTAACATAGCTTTGGATGACAATAATAATTTGCCACAAAAATTAAAGCAATTTTTGGGCTGTTCAAGAGGTCTATTTTATTTTTAAAATGTTCAACAATTTTATTATGTTTTAAATATAATTTATCCTATGGTGATAGACAAAATTAGTAAGTAATAAATAACTGTTATTATCTAGATACAATATTTATTCAAAAGTTAATCAAGCCAGATAAGATACTGCACACCTGTAATCCTAGTACTTGAGAGGCTGAGACAGGAGGATCCCAGGTTCCAGGACAGCATCAGCAACAAAGGAAGACTTTCAGCAACAAAGTGAGAGACCCTGTTTCAAAAACAATAAATAAAATGGGCTGGAAATGTAGCTTGGAGATAGAATGTCCCTGGATTCCATGCCCAGAACCATACACACACACACACACACACACACACACACACACACACACAGTAAATCAAGGTTTTCAGATTATAAAATGGACATATATATCCACCAGTAAAAGACACACACACACCCACACATACAGATACATACGCACAAACATACAAACATTTTCATAACCAAGTGAAGGAAGAAATAAAGAAAATAAAAATATCCACTCTTATTTCTGTTTTCTATTATCATCAAAATAGAGCATAATTCTCAATATTAAAGCTGGCTTTGAAAATGTGGGTATTCAGCATATCTAGAATATGTACATAAAGGCCAAATAAAAAGCTCTTTCTTAAAGAACTAATGTTTTTAAAAACATAAAAAGATTAATAATTCATATTCCTTGATCACACTTATTACCTTGGAAGGTTTGTTGAACAAGCAGGCACCACCTCCACTATTTAGGAAGTCATGATACTCCTCGATATTACACTGGGTGAACTTTTTAGGAAGGTAATAGCTGTAAGAGAGCAAGCAGAAAATCAATATTTGGATATAATATTAGTCTCCTTTGTTTACTAGCCTTAAAATTAAAAACATTTGTTAAAATTATACAATATTCTTTAAAATGAAAGAATAATTTATACTTAGGTACAATATTAGCATTCAATCTGTGAGTTTATTTAGTCAGTATATTTCTAAATTCTTCATTTGGTGACTCATGGTGACTCTGGTAACAATGACTCATTATTTTCATATGCATTCAAAGGAAACACACACATAGTAGTACCTATAATTGAAATCAAAGAGAAGCCAGGCATGGTGGCACATGTTTGTAATCCTAGAGATAGGAGAATCACAAGTTCACAGCCAGTCTCAGCTACTTATTGAAGCCCTCCGCAACTTAGTGAGACCTTGTTTCAAGAATAAAAATAAAAATAGGGCGGGGGGTGTAGCTTGGAGGTAGAATGCCCCTGGAGGCAATCCACAATACCACAAAAAATAAATAAATAAAATAAAATAATGAGAGTTAGGAAAATTTATTTCACAATGAGTTCAAACATTTAAACTGGGCCAGAACCCAAATAGAAGAGAATTCCACAAAATAATTGGCCTATAATCTGCAACTGTGTCTGGTCATGAAAGTCCAATATTGAGGAACTATACCAGACCAAAGGAGGCTAGAGAGATATAAAAATTAAATGTATTGCCACATATTGAATCTTTAACTGTAAAAGAAATCATTAAAATACAGGCCAGTCTTTAATGAAGGCTAAGAATTAGATGTTACTCGCTATATTGTAGTTATGTAGGGGGATGACCTTATTTGTAGGAGGTATACCCTATGGTGTTTGAGGGTGATTGGGCACCAAATTAGTAATTTATGATTCAGAGGACCAAAAGAATCTTTATTACCAATCTTACTTTTCCTCAAGTTTGAGATTGTAAATACATACACACACATACACACACACACACACACACACACACACACACACACACACACACATCAGAGAAAAAGGAATAGTCAAGAGGAAAAAGAAATTTGGTTAGAGAACAATTGGCAATATGCATTAAGCATCATCAAAATGAGCACATCCTTACATCTAGTAATTCTTCTTTCATAAATTTATCTTAAGGAAATAATTACCTATGTGCACAAGAATATACAAATAAAGATATTTATGTTAGCATAATTTGTAACAGCAAATGTTCAATAGTAATAGAAATATTAATGAAACTATGATATGTGGATGAACTAGAATACCATGAAGTTATTAATAATCACAATGTTGAAGAATATAGTTGGACTCAGAAAAATGCTGAGCACATATTGTTAAATAAAAAATAAATAAAAATTATATATCCAGCAGGAACAAAAATGACAATTAAAATAGAAAGAAAAAATACAGTAGTATTTTAATATCAACCATGGTGATCACTGGAGGAAAGAATGCTATAAATTTTATTTTTTATATTTCTCAAAAACTATTTTACTTTGACCTTTATTAAAAGGGGAAAATAATTAAGATAATAATGAATAGTTTTTGAATAATGAATAGCTTTTTTCTCTCACACAAGCCTATAAGGAATATATCCATTTATATCCCTACTTCTGCCTAGCACTGTGATCAACTTAATTTTTATAACTTTAAATACGACTGATGGTATTCATTTCAACCATAATTTCCAACATTTAGCAGTACATAGAGACTTCAGAAAGCAAAAATATACCCATGGGAATATACCTGTGGCAACATATGCCCCAAATTAGTATGGTTAGGCAATACTGGGCATAGATCAAATTACAGAGTGGTTTCTGATAAGGTTCTATATAGAGAGTTTTTCTCTGGCTTTTATTTATTCATTTATCTATTTATTTATTTTTTTTTTGCGGTACTGGGGATTGAACTCAGGGACATTCTACCTCCAAGCTATACCCCCATCCCTATTTTTTATTCTTTATTTATTCTTTATTTTGAAACCAGATCTCACTAAGTTGCAGAGTGCTTCACTAGGTAGCTAAGGCTGGCCACGAACCCGTATCCTCCGGTCTCAGCCTCCCAAATGCTGGGATACAAGCGTGCGCCACCATGCCCGGCTGGTTCTCACTAAGTTGTGGAGGGCCTCACTAAGTAGCTGAGGCGGCTTATATTTATTTAACGTTAAGAAGAGCTCCAATATAATAGCCATACATATCTGAAGGTAGCCATTTGATTTTAACTGTAAATTCAGCTTAGTACTATTAGAATTGTCTATGAAATTTTAATAACTAACCACCATCAGATATATTAAATAGCTTTTAAGGGATAAGAATCTCTAGCATGACATTTAGTAATTGTTGGAAAAATTATAACTATATCATTTCCTTTCATTACTAAACAAAATGCCCAAAGAAATTTTGAAAAATATTTTAAATACATGTTTGTATATATATATTCCCACCATCACTTATTTTCCTTGTCACATAAATCCTTAAAGATCAAAATTCAAATTCAATCAATATTTATTGAAAATCAAGTCTGTATATAAGATTATGATGATGTGAGCATAAATTATAAATTAGTACAATGTAATCCCTTAAAAATGTATAACCAAATGTTAAAGTAAAGCCTAAGTATGTACAGAGTTAAATTATAATGCAGGGGTTAAAAATTATAATAACCACAGATGGCTACAAATGTGGTTAGGTAATGAAAAGGGGGATAGGCATTCCAGAGGAAAAGAACATATTTAGGAAACCAAAAGAACTTGGAAGTTCATATGCAATTATGATAAGCAAATTTTTACAAAGCTGAAAATCCATGTAGGATATGGTTAGCGAGTCTAAAGAGCTGGAAGCCAGTGTACAATTATGGTAAGCAAATAGATCAGAATAGTAGAGGAAAATGAGATCACAAAGGAAGATTGTGGGCATCTAAATACTGGTAAGAAACATGAACCTTATACTTCAGACAATGGAAACTCATAACAGTTCTGAGCAGGATAGTGGCATATAATGAATAAGAGGTATGCATGAAAAGCATGAATTATTCTCACAAGCACAATGACCAAAAAAAAGAAAACCAAACAAGAATATATACAATATGATGCCTCTCATATAAATTGAAAGCATGCAAGTAAATGCTATGTTTATGTGCACATATGTGTACATGCGTGCGCACACAGACACAGTAAAAGTATAAAGGATCCATGAATCATATGAACCAAACTCAAGATGGTGGTTACCTTGGCTGGAACCGGAATCCAATAAAGGAGAATCACAATGGGGAATTAACCATGTAGGCCATGTTTTGAGGATCATATAAATTTGAAAACCATCTTGAGGAAAGGAGATGTATATTTCATTGCCCATCTCCTTGTTGAGTAACACCATATTATGAAACCACCAGTGTTGGCTTAAAATCAGCCATTATGGGATTATCTATACCAAGAGACTCTGAGAAAGTGATAAATTCTGACTTTCTTTTTCTCTTTTTTATTTTACTATTTTATTTTATTTTGTAGGACTGGGGAATGAACCCAGGGGCATTCTACCTCTGAGCTATACCCCCAACTCATTTTGAAATGTTTTGTTTTTAAACAGCGTACTGTTAGATTCCTGAGAATGTTGCTTAATTGCTGAGGCTGACCTTTAACCTGTGGTCCTCCCATCTTAGTCTCCCATTTACTGGAATTGTAAGTGTGTGCTAACACGCCCAGCTTATTTTCTTGTTTTTGCTTTTGAGAGTCAATTTGCCAGGACACTGCTACTTATAACCCATTTAACAGGAATTGAAGGAGATAAAAAGGAATAAGTAGATAAAACATAACTCATCAAGAACAAAATTGTTTCATTATACTTCTAGCCTTGATTCAATGGTTAAAAAAAAGCTTCTGAGGTCTACCAACTTAATTGACACCAATTGTTTTCTTAAATAAGAGGCTATTATATGGAATTATTTTTATATAGGGCCATTAAGAGTATTTACTTTTGATTTTTCTTACAAATGCCTGTGGTGAGGTAGCATGCACTAAGTTAAGTGTCACATTGCTCAGAAGTCAAGAGCACAGCAGGTAAAAGGAAAGCGAGTTATTTTCACATAGAAGTGGCTCACCCAGTGTCTCCCATTATGCATCCAGACCACGTGTCCTCACATTTACACTCACCTAAGAGAAAATGAATACATGGACCTTTTTATCAAATGAACATGACTGCATTAAGTAGATGTTAATTTTAAAACATTATTTTCACCTTATATTAAAATACTTTTAAAAAAGTAACACCCGCTTTCTAATTCTGCTTATGCTTGAAGATTTTTATGCGATGTATAAACAATAAAAATACATTTGGACCCTATCAAGAATATATAATTTTTACTCTTAAAAAAGGTCAGTTCTTTAAACCATTCACTTAAAGATGTCTTAAACGAAAGACAATCAGATACCAATGAATTAGTGAAGAATTTTATGGCACCACAGGAGGATCCCAGTTTCACAGGCTGCTAGGGGAATTATTAATTTCTTGCCCAATTTTCAAGGCCTCTGCACCAAGATTCTGGTAGAAGGCAATACAAGTATATTGGTTAAGCAGAAGCCTCAGAATCAGGAATACCTGGGTTCAAAACCGTGGTTTGCAACTTAGCATATGTATAATCTTAGAGACATTATCCTTTTAAGAGGGAGTCACTTCATTTGTCAAATAGAGCTAAAAATGGGCATCTTGTAGGATTTTATTGAGGATAAAATAAGCATATACATGTAGGTAACATGGCAATCAATTATCTGGAAAATAATGAGCACTCTAGCTATATTTACAATATTTGTTACTAAAGTAATAAAGTTAACATGGTTATAGTCAACTGGCTCTCCAAATACCTAGTATTAGACCATTCATGGTGAAGTAACTTTACCTCTTTGGGAAAAGATATTCTTCACAGATGCTACACCTGGCCTATTTTACTAGGTCTCTGTTCTGTTAGGCCTGATTCTGTAAGGAATTTCTACCTCTGTGGCCATACTTAGAGATGCTTTCAATAAGCCATAATAAAACATAGGCATGAAACCTGTATGCCTACGATTCTCTATTAGAGCATTTCAAGTTACCAAAATGAGCTTATTTTTCCTCTTACTAGGTTAACGTAGCAGTGAATTTGTTATCACATGGCATTAAGTGTTTATTATACATGGGGAAATTCTCATTTATAACGTAAATATTCCCTTGTATTAGTTTTGAGGACATTTTGTTCCCCAGCTTATCTTATACCATGACTCACACTCTTTTTTTTTTTTTTTTTTTTTTGCGGTACTGGGGATTGAACTCAGGGGCATTCTACCTCCGAGCTATACATACCCCAGCCCTATTTTTTTTTTATTCTTTATTTTGAAACGGAGTCTCACTAAGTTGCGGAGTGCCTCACTAGGTAGCTGAAGCTGGCCTCGAACCCGGATCCTCCAGTCTCAGCCTCCCAAATGCTGGGATAACAAGCGTGTGCCACCACGCCCGACTCTCACACTCTTTTGATCAAGCAATAAATCAAAGAATCTCATTCTACAAAATATTTAACAGATAATCTTTCAAATATAAATAAGCCACACATGTGCTAAAACTTACCACTTGCTAACTTTCTTTTGTCTGAGATGATGCCAATATTATGAGCCAACGACTGGGCAAGTGTAACTGCCATTAAATCCGTTTTCCCAAACTGAAAAACAAAAACAAAATATTTGTTAATGCAAATTGTTTTCATTTAAGTTGGGCCAGAGGATAATATCAAGATATAATTGAAAATAAATAATCTCAAAACATTTTATTCTAGCAGAGGCTAAACACCTTATGCCTGGTACTGAATATGCACTGGGGAAGAAGTAGTACAAATAAATCCATGTTTAATTAGATCTTATAGGAAAGACTAGAAACCTGGGAATGATCAACTTTTGGATTTGGAAACTTAAATCTAGTTCTGAGTCCAAATTTCACCCTAAAACATTACTGAAAAAACTTAAGTGCTTGTATATGATTAAATCAGCCTTTTGAATAATACAAAATAAAAACGTGTAAAAATTATTTGGAACTTGTTCATATTTATTGTGCTCATTTGTACACCTGAAATTCTCCCTAAATGGAAAATAAAGTCTATTTTAGAAACAATAAGTAACAGGAAGTACTGATAATCTGTGGCCAATAGAAACTTAAGAAGAACTGGAGATATATTTTCAACATGTACCAGCCCAAAGATTCATGTACTTTTCTTTTAGATCATTTTCATCAGGTTTAGTGTATTAAGGGTAAAAGAAACCCTTTGGAAAACCTACTCTATTTTTTTCTCCTGAAATTTGTCAAACAGTGAGGAAAGAAGAAAATATTCTTTTGGATTAAGTAGTAATGCGATGCTTCAGGAAATTATTCAATTCTCTGGAAAAATCACTCAATGATAAATAGGGCCTTATTTTCAATGACGGTTAAGGTAAAATTTCTCTCTATATAATCTGCAAACTGCTTAACCTGGAAATTATTCTAAGTAGAACCTGAATAGAATTATTGGATATTATCTACCAATTCTGTCCTGTGCTCATCAATAGCAGCCATATTGATTGCTAGTCAAACCATCTAACCTCCAGAGTATCTGGCATTCTGGGAAAATTATCTCAAATATTAGGAAAACATTTTCAGCCATCATACCACTTTGAATTGTACAGATGTTCACACCTACTTCATTCACGCCTCCTCCTTTCAGCAACGAGCAAATCCCACCAATATAAGCTGCCCCGCTCCGGCTACTCTCAAATTGACTTCCCCTTTTAGAAAAGGAAATGAAAAATGCTTACTGCTCACAGTTCAAACATCATAACACCTCTCCCATTATTCATTTACCACATGTGTTTTCTCGATGCATACAGAATTTCCACACCCCTAAGGTAAGGGAGGAATGTGAAAACTGTTTATATTCATAACCAAAGGAAAAGATTTCTGAGGGAGGTTTCTCCACATGATCAGTAAATATCTTAAACTAACCTATACCTATAAAAAGGAATTACTGATATGATGTACTCTGAGAAGGATGAAAAACCACTTCTGTAGTATTGTTGCCCAAAACAAGTAGTTTTGAGAAAAGAATAGACAGCCACACAATGAGGAGAAGTCTATAAAACAACTGATCTATACTCTTCAAAAGCGTTGAGGTCAAAATAAAGAAAGGCTAAGAAAATCTTTCAGATTAAAGGAGACTAAAATATGAAATTCAGTATGTGATACTAGACTGGGTGCTGGGTAGGGGAAACTAGCGATAAAAGGCATTATTGAGATAGTTCATAAAATTTGAATGTAGGCTATGGATTACATAAGATATTGTGTCTGTGTTCAAGTTTCCGGTTTTAAAATTTTTCTGTGGTTATATGCTTACACAGTAAATAAGCATTCCCAATTTACTCTGAAAGGATTCAGAAAAAAGTTGATAGATGGATGGGAGGAAGGAAGTGAAGGAAAAAGAAACAAAATCATAAAACCAATGGGGGAAAATGTAAGTAATGGATGATCCTAGCAAAGGGCATATGTAATTTTCCTGTAGAATTCTTACAACTGTTCTGTAAATTTGAAATTATGTAAAAATTAAGCTATCATCATAACACATATTTTACTTCTAACTGTTTTCAACAGCTCAGATTTTAGATGACAGGATATTACTTTTGTTGTTGTTATTTTTTGGTGGTACTGAGGATGGAACCCAGAGACATTCTACTTCTGAACTACATCACCAGCCCTATTTTATTTTTCATTTGGAAACAGAGTTTCTAAATAGCTGAGACTGGCTTTGAACCTGCAATCCTCCTGTATCAGCCTCCCAACTACTAGAATTACAGGTGTGCACCACCATACCCAGTGGTTTTTATTTTTTGTGTGTGTGTGTAGTGTTTTTTGTTTTGTTTTATTTTGTTTTGTTTTTCCCCTGTGATACTAGGGATTAAACCCAGAGGCATTCTACCTCTGAGCTATACCCCTAGCCCTTTTTATTTTGAAACAGGGTCTTGTTAGGTTGCTGAGAGTCTTGCTAAATTGCTGAGACTGGTTTCAAACTTGTGATCCTCCTGTCTCAGCCTCCCCAAGTCCTAGTATTAGAAGCATGCACACCATACCCAGCTGATGATAGGTTTTAAAAATACTACTATAAATATTTTCCTATTAAATCAACTATATATATTACAAAAAAAGAACATAACAGTGAGAAAAATAAACATTAATTCCATCCAGGCATAGTGGCTCACATCTATAATCCCATAATTGGGAGGCTGAGACAGGAAGATTGCGGATTCAATGCCAGCTTCAGCTACTTAGTGAGGCTCTCTGCAACTAAATGACACCCTGTTTAAAAATTAAAAATTAAATAGAGCTGGAGTTGTAGCTGGGAGGTAGAATGCTCCTGGATTTAATCCCCAGTACCATCATGAAAAAAATAAATAAATTATTAATTAATTCCAGAAATTTAGCCTTACCTTAGAATAAGCAACAGAGAACATTAATGTTTAGTAGACAGCACCTTCAAAGAACGTAATTTACCAGTTTTAAGAATGCTCTATCTGAGCAGTACTTTTACTCAGTAAATTCTGATTAGATCTCCTTAAAATTTCAATGAAATAGACATGTAATAATAAAATAATTAAAAATTAAATCACTTTAATTTAAGGACAATTTCAAACAATCTTATTTTAAGACTTCTTCCACATACTGCAATTTCAAATCTTAATTTTAAAGGATAGATCTCAGTCAAAAGCAATACAGCATTCAACATGTAACCCCTCCCTCCAAAAAAGTAATAAATCATTAAGAAAGTTACATACGAAAAAAGGTGAACTGCATCACTTTTCTCTTTGATAAAATCCTTCCTGTATTTCATAAACTCACGTAGGGTGATCAATGGATTTTCAGATATGGCAAACTTGTTGTCAGCCGCCCAGGTTTCCATGGCAACCAATACTATTCTTGTCTTAAGTTGGTCTTTATATATCTAGTATATTAACAAAATGAACACACCAGTGGTACATGTGGTAAAAATCAAATAGTTTATAAACAGAACTACAAAGCTCCTTTCATGGAAATTCCTTGAGATTTAGTTAAAGGTAAGAAATGTTACTGTTTTTAAAGGGGTTAACTATTCTTATTTGCATGCATTTCCCTTGAATAACAGAATCAAATTGTCTATCAAGTAACACTCAAAGGACAAAGCAGCCTTTGGGTGTTTCCCCAGAGTCTGCTTTATTGGTACCCTAGACAAATAATTTATGCATTATTTGGTTCCACTAGCAAAAAAACAAAAACAAAACCAAAAACTCTCCAGGAAAATAATTTCTATGTAACCCTACTTGTGGGGAAGGTACAGACACTGCCTTGTTGAAGAAAGATGTGGAAGGAGGCACAGTGACTTAATTTAATGACATCATTGTCACAGCACTAGACACTCTTTTTAAAAAGCTCAACTGAAGCTGGACACAGTCGTGTGCTTCCGATTACCACTTGAAACCAGGACTTCAAGATCAGCCAGGGCAACATGTTGAAACTTGTCACCCCCCACCAAAAAAAAAAAAAAAAAAAAAATACTAAAGAAAGAGGGAAGGAGGGAGGAAGAGAGGGAGGCACAACCAGTACATGGTTTCTCCATCATTAGAAGTACACTCTGGATATCTCTGCTGGGGCTATGATTTGGCCTCTGTCTTTTAATTGTGGAAAACACAGGAAGGAATTTTTGGCTTATCTATGGGTAATTTCGACCACTTTCTCTTCCCAGAAAGAGATCAAAGTCAGTAAAGTCCATTGCAAAGTCACCAGGGACTTGGAGCAGTGAAAATTTAAGGACCATATCACCTGATGTATTAGCAATCTGGAAATAAAATTCTTCTAGGGTCATATTGAATCTGGTTGATACTTACTAAATCTGCCATGTTCACCACAGATTTCGCATAGGTATTGGTATGTACGACAGAAAGACGATGCTTTTTAAACTGCAAGCAAAAGAAAAACAGTGAAGGGCTTTCAAAGTTATCAGGAAATTATCACCTCAGCAGAGGAAAAAAACATGGTGTAACAGAAAGATACCTAATGCTTTCTACAGACTTGAGGCCTGGTTCTTTAACCCTCTATGTACTTCCTGAAGCAAGTCTCTTAAAACCTTGAGGCCCAATTTACTCATCTGTGAGATAAAGTAAAAAACACCCACTCCATCCTTTGCACAGACCGCCCCCCCATTGTTATTCAAAACAAAATAGATGAGAGCTGTCTAGCAAGACATCCAAATCTAAGTAGAGACCTGGCCAGAGATAGTAAATGTGAACACTGCTCAAAGTATGGGAGTTCATGAGTTCTACAAGGCTTCAGCAGAATAAGAAAGCCCCAAGATAAAGGTTATAAGGAGGTAGCTTATGTTAGACATGGATCACACATATCTCTGGTTTGGCCTCAATGGTATTTTAAAAATCAGAAAATACTTGTCAACCTTGATTTCTGGTTTCACTTTGAAGTAGTCACCCAACATGGTAATAATCAGCAATCACTGAGAAGTGCTGGGCTGTTCTCCTTAGACACACACAAGCTAAAAAAATGCATGTTCTCACAGTTTATACTTATTTTATAAAAGGTCCCAGAGAACAATAACATTCACTGGATTCAATAGGTAAAAAAAAAACATACCTAGCCTGAACAAGGAAGCAGTACTAGATTCTGATATTATTGTTATTATTATTATTATTTGCAACCATAATAAAAATACTATTTATTTAATCTTATATGAATAAGTGATATATTTCCCTCAAATAAATCATTCAAAGTTAATTAATAGGAACTTGTACCTGAAATTAAGTAAAATTCAGTGCTGAAGTTTAGTTTAACACTGGTTTCCTGGAACAATTAGCATTATAACTCACTGCTATGCTACGAATGTCACCACATTGCAAAATGCCCATTAATTAAATATACATACTATAGGTCAAAATAATTTGACTCAACAAGGAGAAAGTTTTGCCAAGTTCTTATTCTAGGGCCTTTCACTGCTTGCTATGCATGCTTTTTTCCATGTGATTTTCTTGCCTGGAAAGACAGAAAAACTGCTTTTCTAGTTAGGCATGGTGGCACATGCCTATTATCCCAGTACTTTGAGAGGCTGACACAGGAGGATCACAGTTTGAAGCCAGCTTCAGCAACTGACTGAAGCTCTCGGCAACTTAGTGAGACCCTGTTTCCAGATTAAAAAAAATTAAAAGGTGCTGGGGGTATAGCTCAGAGGTAGAATGCCCCTGGGTTCAATCCTCCGTATCAAAAGAAGAAGGAGAAGGAGAAGGAGGAGGAGGAGGAAGAGGAGGAGGAGGAGGAGGAGGAAGAGGAGAAGAAAAGAGAAAAAATGCTTTTGCTTTCCTTGTACTAGAATAAAGTTGTATAGTACAAACTAAAGTGTCACATAATTGATGCCTCATTTGTTTTTTCAATATAATATGAAATTTTTACTTTTACTTTTCTTAAACTTGTCAAAATTTTAGTTAGAAGAGATTGAAATACTAGTACCTATATTAATCAAGCAAATTCAAAGAAGTGGCATTGTGAGTTACAAAAATATTTTGCGGACCTCAAATTATTGTTGGTTACTTCTACCTAAGAGCATTACTTTTGTTGCTGGTTGGCAAATACATTTGGTTTCGCTAAAACTCCAGGTTACAACTTGAGCATTTTTATTTCTTCTAAACATATCTTTACACTTTCCAGTTTTATCTTAGACACAAACAAGCTAAAAAGAAAAAGAAAGAAAAAGTAAAAGAAAGCAAATCCTACCATGAGATGATCGTTCACAATCATCAGTTCAATGTATTTGGTTTCCTCTTCTACATTACGAGGAAATCGAAGAAGCTGCAATGGAACAAAGGAAATAGCATTAAATAAACCCCTCTAATCTTGGCTATGAGAAATGAAAATATATAGAAGAAGTCAATAAAACAAAAATTTCCTCTTTCTTTTTTTTAATACTTTTATTAGTGCATTGTAATTATACACCATAATGAGGAATAGATAGGAATATACATGCACACAGCACTTGGTGTGTTTTCTCCAAGATCCCACCACTCCTTCCCCTTCCCTGTACATGTTATTGAGATTAGTTTTTATAATCATGTATATGTACATAACATTATTTGAACTGCTGCCTTCATCAAATCTCTCCTCCCCCCAACCCACTCCATCACTCAAATGGATTCTCTCCTTCTTTATCTGAGGTCCCTTTTGCAATTACCCAATTTCCCTCTTGCTTTCCCATATGAGGAAAAACACACAACTCTTCACTTTCTGAGACTGGCTAATTTCACTTAGCATGATATTCTTTTCATGTATCTATTTTCCTGCAAATGACATAATTTCCCATTTCCATTCCTTTAGCATTTATTTTTAAATTTTCATCAACTTACTTAATTTTTGAGTAGGTAATTATTTTACATGGCTTTAAAATCAACAAAGTATAAAAAGGCCTAGCTTGAAAGTTTTCCTCTCTCCTCTGTTCCCCATCCACCCAGTTTCTAATCCTTCTTCTACCATGGATACAGTAAATTACTAGTTTCTTCCAGAAATATTCATGCATATAAAATTAAATATAAAATATGCTTTATTTTATACTTCCATTCATTTCACTCTCTTTGATCTTGAGCTATGTTTATTTAAAAGAATATCATGGAAAATAATAAATCAAGTATATTCTTCCTGATTTAATTCAATTTAATTCCAGCATTCTTTCTAGGAGTAGGGTGATGGACATTTTAATTATAAAATCTACAAATCTGGGACTTAGAAATGTCCCTTCCTTTGGTATGGCTCAGGGGATCCCCAAATGATACAGGGGTTTTGTCAGGATAGCTTTGAGAGTTCCCAAGAGATCTTGGGTTATCTATTACAGCTAGATCTTTCTACTTTCAAACTAATGATCAATCAGTATGCTAGGCAAGAGCCACTATAACAGCCATTCCCTTTGTTCTCCACAGTTTATCTGTAACACAATCTTTAACAAGATTTGTAAAATCAACTTTTCCATTATGCCATAGTTCGATACACATTTTTTTTAGTGCATCTTTTTGTTTACTTGCTCAAGGGCATTTTCATGATGAGGAACTACAATTAAAACTAAATCAATACATGTATGTTTTGAGTGCTACACTTAACAAACTAAAAATATGCTGCCACATGGATTTCATCTCTTGCTAAATGCATTCCTAAACTTAAAACTTAAAAAAAAAAAAAAAAAAACCCAAAACACTCTTACATCACCAAGTTGGTAGGGAATAATAGATTATATTTCTGAGATTGGAAAGCAAAGAGTAATTTTGTAATGCTACACTGTATTAAATGGCAAGGTTTTGTTGTTATTGTTTTGTTTTGGTTTTGGTACTGGGGATGGAACTTAGGAGCATTCTACTTCCGAACTACACCCCTAGTCCTATTTTATTATTTTATTTTGAAACAGAGTATCACTAAGTTGCAGAGGGCCTCAGTAAGTTACAGAGGCAGGCCCGAACCGGTGATCCTCCTGTCTCAGCCTTCCAAGTACTGGTATTACAAGCAGGTGCCACTAAGCTCAGGTAAGGTTCTTTTTTTAAAAAGGATGTTATTGGAATGATAGGATCTTATTTGTTAATTGTGGGACTTACTAGTTAATTTAGTAGACTTTCCAACCAGTCCCAACATTTTCTTACTGTCAGGAAGTTGTTATATTAGCCATACAATTTTATAGTACCTCAATTTTATGAATTCACAAGAGACACAAAGGGGTTACCTACTTAGCAAATAACTGAGTGTCAAGCTATTTGTGAAGAACTTTAAGGCCCATGCTGAAGGAATATTACCCTATTCTCTTGATTCATAATTTATGAAAATACTGCTTCAATTTAAATCCTGATGGTAATTATTTTATCAATCTAACTAGGTCTGAGGTATATATGTCTCTGTTTCTTTACAACATATATAAATCTTATGGTAGTAATTCATGGAACAAATGGGCTCCTGAGCGGCAGTACATAGCACGTGTGTGTCTATAATGTCCCTTCCTTGGTCAGAATCCCAGCTCCACTACTATGTCACCCTGGGCAAGTTTCTTAAACCTCTTATGCTTCATTATGCTTTTTAGCAAAATGGAGATAATAACACCTTCCTCATAAGGTTCTTATGAAGATTAAATGTGTTAATACAATTAAAATGAATACAATAGGACCCCACAAACAGAAAATACTTAATAAAATTTAACAACTGTTATACACATATATATGTGCCTATAATCATATTTCATTTCAGGATAATAAAAAGAGATAACTGGCTCCTTCAACCGCTTGGTCTTAATAGAGCCATTTCCTCTATGCCATATACAATCACACACTCACACAAGCCACCTCAGTGGTGATGAAAACTTGAGCCTGACGGACAGAACTCTAATCTGTTTAAAAATACACCAATGCAATGACTCCAGGTGAGGCTTCACATGTCAAAACCATCATTTATTTATTTATCTTATCTGTGAAAGAGAAATAATGATGCCTACTTTAAATGGTTTAAGCACTGTACAAAAAGTTACTATATTACTCAGTCCAATATTCACTTAAACAATCATAAAGTTTATGTCCTAATTTTATAACTGGACTCCAAAGTAGTGGGAGTAAAAAAAAAAAGTATTTTGTGGCTTCAAGACCTGATAGATTCATTCTCATGGAGTTATCTTCAAGGAGATAAATACCAGGATACCATATAAACAGATTTCATGATGTCATGATGTAATACTCAACTGGGCAAGGAGGAGGCTTAGGGTAGAAGAAGTCTAAGATGCTACAAGCAGGTGCACCATAATCCATGCATTTAATGAAGAACTATATTATCACCACTAGATGGAATCCTTTTTGAAACTACAAAATAATATGATCCATTTTATTTTTTATTTTTTATTGGTGCATTATAATTATACATCTTTGTGAGGTACAACCCGGTAGAGGCATACATGCACACATCTCTCATTTAACCCTTCCCCAATTCCCACCCCATTCCCCTCCACCTCTTTCTCATGTTCAGTTTAGTAGTTGACTTTGATATGTTTATGAATGTACAGTTTGGTTTCCATTCTTTTGGATAGATTCCCAGAAGTGGTATTGCTGGATCATATGGTAGGTTCATTCCCATTCGTCTGAGGATCTTCCATACTATTTTTCAAAGTGGTTGCATTAACTTGCAGTCCCAACAATGTATTAGGGTTCCCACTTCTCCACACCCTTACCAGCATTTGTTGTTGTTTGTGTTTTTGATTGTCATTCTAATTGGGGTTAGGTGAAAACTCAGGGTAGTTTTGATTTGCATCCCTCTGATTGCTAATGATGTTGAACATTTCCTCATACATTTATTGGCCATTTTTATTCTTCTTTTGTGAAGTGTCTATTTAGTTCACTTGTCCATTTTTTGATTGGGGTATTTGTTTTCTTAGCAGTAAGTTTCTTGTGTTCTCTGTATATTCTAGATATTAGTCCTCTATCAGAAGAGTAGCTGGCAAAAATTTTCTCCCATTCTGTGGGTTCTCTCTTGAGGTCCTTGATAGTTTCCTTTGCTGCACAGAAGCTCTTCAGTTTAATACAATCCCATGTATTGATCTTCCTTTGAGTTGCTTGTGCCTTTGGGGTCTTGTTGAGAAAGTTTTACCTGTGTCTGTGTGTTGAAGTGTTGGACCTATGCCCTCTTCTAGTAGTTACAAGGCCTCTGGCCTGACTTCCAGGTCTTTGATCCATCTTGAACTGACTCTTGTGCAGGGTGAGAAGGTGGGGTTTATTTCCATTTTTTGGCATATGGTTAACCAGTTTTGCCAACACCACTTGTGGAAGAGGCTATCTTTTTTCCAGTGTATGTTTTTGGCCCCTTTGTCAAAATTCAATTGACTGTAAGTGTGTGGGTTTGTTTCTGAGTCTTCTAATCTGCTCCATTGGTCAATGTGTCTGTTTTTATGCCAATACCATGTTGTTTTTATTACCGTGGCTTTGTAGTATAGTTTGAAGTCATGTATTATGATGCTTCCTGCATGGTTCTTGTTGCTGAGAACTACTTTGGCTATTCTGAGCTTTTTGTTGTTCTAAACAAATTTAAGAACTGATTTTTCTATGTCTGTGAGAGTGACCTTGGTAATTTAATCGGTATTGCTTTGAATCTGTAGATCACTTTTGGGAGAATGGCCATTTTGATGATATTTATTCTGCCTATGCAAGAGCATGGAAGATCTTTCCATCTTCTAAGGTCTTCTTCGATTTTTTTTTCAACTTTTTATAGTTTTCCTTAGAGTTTTTTCATGTTTTTTTTGTTTTGTTTTTTTGGTTTTTTTTTACCTCCTTGGTTAAGTTTATTCCTCAGTATTTTATTTTTTGGGGTGATATGATCCATTTTCATTGCTCCTACACATCTGTTGCCTGTACTGCCTCCCTCACCTTGACAAATGCCTGAACTAGTACTCACCCTCTCAGAGACCTAATATAGATTCAAATGACACACAGGTGACAAGTGCTTTAAAATATCATGATATATACCTGTGAATACATACCTGCCGTTTACTCCTTTTTGGTCTTGGCTTCAAAATAAATCTTGGTAGAGTAAAATTTACTTGTTGGAATTCTAAAAGGAAATAAAAATAAATTAAATTTAACTTAGCACATTTTCCAGATTTCTTTAATACAGTTTCACTAGCCCTTCTTTCTTCTGATTTTTATAATAGGTAATATTGCATTTAATACTCACACAGAACACTGATCAAAGTAATTGTGTTATATTAATACTAAATAAATATATAATGGATGAATACAAATTCATAAAATCTCAATTATTCCTATTATAATTCATATTGGTATTTTTAATATTTCTCCAATAAATACAATGACATACTTTAAAAAAAATCTCTAAATAGCCAACATGACTTTCTGTTTCATTACTAACCTTCTAGAGGCAGCAAAATAAGTTAAAGAAGAGGAGCAATGAGAATCAAATAGAAAAATTACTATACATTTATAAGATCATGGTTTATTAAGAAATTACTATAGGCCACCAAAGTTCTGTGTTAATTTTTTCCAATTCATTCACATTCTTCTTCAACCATAACAAAAGTTATCTCAGGACCTGTTTGCTCTTGGGAGACCATATGAATATCTGAACCCCTCTTAATTTGCAGGACAGAATTATACATCAATCATTTATGGACAGAGATTCATCTCTTAATTTAAGATTAAATTATATAGAGGGGAGGATTTTCTACAAAGTGAAATAAAAAGTGCAATCATCCCCTATGGTACAAATTTGCTCAAACATTGATGGTTGACTGAGAAACATGAAGCAGTCTGATGTGGAGCTTCTTGTAGGAATAGAGCTATAGGAATAGGACTTCTTGTGGGAATAGGAACTATAGGAATAGGGCTATAGGACACTATAGAAATATGGGCTATAGGAATATAGGACACTATAGGAATATAGGACACTAGGAATGTGGCTGTAGGACTAAAGGAATAGGGCTTCTTGTGGGAATGGGCTATAGGACACTAACGGTGAACCATTATCATGATTCTTGGGTACTATTTGTACAAGCCGAAAAGTTCTCTGAAATCACAACACTATCCCAAAATGTGATGTAATGCGTTAAAATGTGTCTTCTTATCCCATGAGTGAGTTTTTATATTCATAGGACAATTACCATATTATCAAACTATATAATTTAAAAATAATTATAAAAGATCATTTTATGTAAAGTTGTGGTCAAGATTCATTTAAGTGGACTTATCTAGTTTTCTTTTTAGTACCTTAACTGTTCTGGTAAACAATAAGTAATTTAACTTTTTTTTTTTTTTTTGCGGTACTAGGGGTTGAACCCAAGTGCTTTCTACCTCCAAGCTATACCCACAGCCCTATTTCTTATTTGTTATTTTGAAACAGGGTCTAAGTTGTGGAGGACCTCAACTGAGACTGGCTGTGAACCTGTGATCCTCCTGTCTCAGCCACCCAAGTACTGGGATTACAAGTGTACACCACCATGCCCAGCTGTAATTTAAATTTTTTTTTTTCCAGTACTGGGGATTGAACTCAGGGGCATTCTACCTCCGAGCTATACCCCCAGCCCTATTTTTCATTCTTTATTTTGAAACAGGGTCTCCCTAAGTTGCGGAGTGCCTCACTAGGTAGCTAAGGCTGGCCACGAACCGGGATCCTCCAGTCTCAGCCTCCCGAATGCTGGGATTACAAGCGTGCGCCACCACGCCCAGCTGGCTGTAATTTAACTTTTGAAAACATTTTTATATCACAAGATAGTATAACAATGCTGTCAAAAGGAAATCTGTGACAGAGAAACTAAATAATAAAATTAGGCTACGGGTACTAGGGGTTGAACCCAGGTGCATTCTACCTCCAAGCTACACCTTCAGCCCTATTTATTATTCTTTATTTTGACACAAGGTCTCACTAAAGTTGTGGAGGACCTCACTAAGTAGCTGAGTCTGGCCTCGAACCTGCGATCCTCCTGTCTCAGCCTCCCAAGTACTAGGATTACAAGCGTGCGCCACCACGTCCAGCTGTAATTTAACTTTTGAAAAATTGTTATACCCACAAGATAGTATAAGAATGCTTTCAAAAGGAAATCTGTGACAGAGAAGCTGAATAATAAAATTAGGCTAAGGAGATTAATATCTTAGATGCTTATTAGTACATTTTGAAATATGCTCCCAGTATTCTGCCTATGAGGATGTTAGCATGGACTTAGAACAGATTTGATGGGCAGAGGAATATGTTCTCTTTCACAATTAACTTGCCAGACACAAAAAAAAACAGATCAAAGAATTAAACCAAATCTTATCGATAATTATACTAAATGCAAATAGACTAAATGTTACAGCTAAATGGCTAAGATCATCAAACTGGATTTTTTAAGAATGCAAGACCTACCTACATGCCATTTATAGGAAAATTTTGAATGCAAAATACAGAAGGTATACCTTGAAAACAAGAGAGCTGTGCTAGAAATATTAATATCATATCATGTAACTTCAGTACAATAAATATTATCAGGGAGAATAAGGAATACTTCATAATGATCAACTCATAAAAAATATAATAAAACATTCCTGTCAACAATTAGATGAGTGAGCTTGGAAGAAAATCTTTCCTAGATGAACTTTCAGATAAGATTGTAGCCCCAGCTGACAGTTACACTATAAATTCATGAGAGATGGTGGGCCAGACGCATCCAGCTGAACCACACCCAGGTTCCTCACTTACAGAAACTGTGAGATAAGTAGTATTTACTGCTTAAAGCCACTAAGTTTTAGACTAATTTGTTACACAGTAATAGATAACTAATATAACTTCTACACTAAAAATAGTTGAAACTAAAAGAAAAATTTAAAGTCCTAAGTTATTTTATTTTTTCTGATCCAATAGACCTGGGTGAGGCTGAGAATTTTAATTTTTGATATGTTTTGTTTTGATGATAAGCATGCTAAGAGTATGCTCTACCTCTCAGCTATAAGCCCTCCCCAAACTTCTAAATACATGAGGAGATATGCTATGCTATGGTTAGAAGACTCAGTAGATAAATCGTCTATTTTTCTACAATTAATTTATATATTCAATATAATTCTAATAAGAAATACAGAAGAATTAAAAAATTAGTACTAAAATTTTTATGGAAATATAAAGGACCTAGAAAAACCAAAATAAATTACAAAGAACAAAAATCAAAGAATGTATGTTACAAGTATGTATTACATGATTTCAAAGCATACTATAAAACCATAGAAAGAAAAAAATGATACCAGTAGCCAAATATAACAGATCCAAGAAACAGATTCATATTAATACTATTGGACAAAGACATCAAGGCAATTCTATAAAGAAAAGAAACTCTTGAGATGTGGCCAGCAATCTGTGGCTGTTTCTGATATATGCTAAAATTTGAGAATATTGTTTAAGAGTTGCACATATGCCCTATTACCCAGCAATGTCATTTGCAGGTATTTACCAGGAAAAGTAAAAATATGTGTCTACAAAAAAAGATTTGTAAGCTGGGCATTGTAGCTCAGGCCTGAAATCCCAGGAAGGCTGAGATAGGAGGATCACAGGTTCAAGGCCAACCTTGGCAACTTAGCAAGGACCTCAGCAACTTAGCAAGACTCTTTCAAAATAAAAAACTATAAAGGTCTGGGGGTGTAGCTCAGCAGTAGAATGCCCCTGGGTTCAATTCTCAGTAGCAAAAATAAAAAGGAAAAAAAAAAATTATACAAGAATGTTCATAGTAGCTTATTTGTAATAGCCAGAAACTGCAAACAAAACAATGAACTAGCCAGGTGTGGTGGTGCATGCCTATAATCCCAGTACTTGTGAAGCCGAGACAGAGTATCATAGGTTCGAGGCCAATCTTAGCAACTTAGCAAGGCCATCACCAACTTAGTAAGATCCTGTTTCAAAATTAAAATTAAAATAGGGCTGGGGGTATAGCTCAGATATAGAATGCCCCTAGGTTCAATCTCAAATACCAAAAAAAAAAAAAAAAGACTCACTACTTTGACAACACAAATTTCACAGGCATAGGTAAAAGCAAGGAGCTGGATACAATACATTATTTCATTTGTTTGAAGTCCCACAACAAGCAATACTAATCTATGGCAAAAATAGTTAGAAAAGGGATTGCAGATGTGGGAGACAATGGATTGGATAAGGCACCATGAAGTTACTAGATTAACAGAGATCCTCTGTATCTCAATAGGGTTGCATGTCAAAACCCACTCAGTAATACACAGGATTTGTGTACTTCATTGCATATCAGTTTTTAGAAAAACTGCTGAGGAGTCCATAGGAAATAAAATAAGCTTTCCCCTAAATGTGTTCTTAGGAACACTAGTCTTCTAAGATGTGCCCTGTAAAATAAAGGCTCTACAAACAAGTTTGGAGAACAACTAATTGTATTTCTATCTCTAGGAAATATATAATGCACTGTGAGATAAAGGTGCTGATAATCCATAACACAGTTAAACTTTATTCAACCTAAAATAAATAAGATTTTTTTAAAACTCATTTCAGAAAAATTTCAGTTTTGTCATTCATCTATTTCTTTCTTCCTATTTATCAAAGGAAATAATAAGTAATCTTGAGAAGTAGATACCATTCAAAATTGACCATGTTCCAACTCTGGGACAAAAGAAATCTAGAAACTGGCTAGGACAACTCTGACTTTTCAAATAATAAATCTAAAAATCAGTTTAATAACAGCATAACTGCCAAGTCACTTTCAAAGTTTCTTCTGAAAAAGAACCCTGAACAAAGTTAAAAATAAATAAAGTACAGTCATATCACAGCAGGCCAATAAACAAGTCTTTAGGGAGATTCTTTATTACTTTAAAAATGAATGCTGATTGTTTCCAGTAATACCTATTAAACTGTAGCTTTATTCTCATTCAGCTATTCATGATTTGTTTTCTTCCCAGAATAGGGATTTTTAAGTTTCATAAAGTCACTGAAGGAACAGTCTAGGGAGTCTGTGTAAAGTAAGAACATTGCAGTGTGTCCATTTGCAGATTTTTCAAAATAGTGAATTCTATGAAACAGAATCTTCTATCCCTTTGTTTGCAGAAAAAAAGGAAACAGAGTATTCATTTCTCTTTAGGGGAATTAAGGGGAGGCCAAAAAGTTACCATGTTATTTTAGAAAAGAAGGAACATTAGAAAACACTTATTTTGCTTTCTAATGAAGAAACAATGTCAACTTGCAAGTGATTTTCTAAGCAGTAATTTAGGAGTTGCTCTCAGACTGGCAATCTTTCCTCTTGTGCCTCCTCTCCCACAGTACATTTCCGTAGTGTCATTATCTAGTGCCCTGCTTTGTCCCTTACTAGTTGTGGGGCCCTGAAAAATCAAAATATCTTGAGGCTCTTCTTTATCGATTAAATGGGAATAATATCAGTCTTACAGAGTTGTCACAAAGACATGAAGTATGGCTAAAAATTAAATGGCCAGTGCTCACGCTGTAGGGCAGGAAGCTTCTCTATATCAGATATTCAGATTGTTCCCTGTTTTCAGAGGGAAGTCCAGCACAGCCAAAGACAAAGGCATGCTGCCCCATCATTGTTCTGCTAACAAGACCCAGTAGGGGTGTGCTGTTCCTCTTGTCACCTCAAGACTAGGACACAACTCTCAAGGCAACACTTAAATAAAATGAACCTATAAGCACACATGAGAACAAAAGACTAATTTCACAAATAGCACAATATAAGAGGTTAATCTATAATGTTGCTTTCTTAAAATGCTGAAGCGAAGAAAGAGATGAGGAAAACAACAAATGAGAAAATGCTGAAGAGTTTATCCCTACGTCACAAAACCACCATCTCACCAAGAGTGATGTTTGTGTATTTCATCTATGCAGACACATCCTCACTGCAACATTATTTCTCCTCTACTTCCTATTCTGAGTCTTAAATTTTTTAAAGTTTTCCTTCAATGTGCTTAAGCCATGTCTTTTGGAACTCTTAAATTATACACAAAAGGCCAGTTTGTATTTTATTCTTCTTGAATTTTCCTCTAAAAATATGAGAAGGGGTCTGGTGCAGTGGCACACACCTATCATCCCAGTACTTGGGGGGGAGAGGGCTTGGGACAGAAAGATTTCAAGTTCAAGGCCAGCCTTGGCAGCTTAGGGAGAACCTGTCTCAAAATGTTAAAAACAAAACAAAAAAAAGAAAATCAAAAAGGCTGGGGATGTAGCTCTGTGCTGGATCCAATTCTCAGTACCACACACATACACACACAGAGTCATATGCAATTATGAGTTAATAAAATTCCACATATATATGAGTTCTAAAGTAGTAAATGAATTAGTGAAGTTGTCCTTTTAAGAAAAGTCACTATATGAGTAACATACCAGATGGAAGATCATCCATGGGAAATTCAAACAGTCTGGATTTGTAAATCGAATGAAAATGGAAATCCTCCTGAAATGACACAAAGGACAGAGATTATGCATGCATGGCCAGGTATCTCTGGCCTCAAGCAAAGTGGACCATAGCTTGACTGCATATCTGCATATTCTCCTGGGTTAGGGAGACTGTGCGCCATTGCGTGCACACGTGCACACATACATGTCAGCATTCTCCCTGCACCAGAGAGATCCCCAATTAGAAGCAAAATGATTCACAGACAGAGAAGCCAAATCCTGCTGTAATGGGGGAAAAAAAAATGAATGGGCCTCTTCCCCCAAGGAAAAGTAAAACATCGGGAAAAATTAAGACATCGGGGAAAATGGGTTAATGTTTTTTATGACTGCTTTTTTTTCCACAGATCCCTGCCCCCTTTTAAGGGCCAGAGAACTCTGGTAGGCAAAGACTGCAGGGCTAGAACTCTTCCTGGTCATGGGGAACAGGATGAATAACATGAGGAGAAGCCCGATGTAGACCCCACTCAAAATGTATGTGTCCTTCACAGTTCTACTGGGAAGTAAGAGATTAAAAATCATAGTTTCCTATTATAAAAATTAATGAACATTCAAATATTTCCATCAGGTTTCATCCAATTAATGAAATACACAGACTGTCAGAAATAGTCAAGTGTCATGATACTATCTTTAAAAAAAAATCATACTGTGAAGCAATGACAGGATAGCCAGCAGTGAGCACCCCCCAAAAATACTATACCACAGAGATAGTTTTCCAGACAAGAGTATTTGTGGGGGATAAAGCAATGTGAATTCTCTGAAATCACTTGCCTCTCTGCTTAACCCATGCTGCACGATACAGGAAGAACACGGGTACAGACAGAGCTAGAATGGAAGCATGTTGTGTTTCTCTTTAATGCGACCATTTTCTAATTTGTGTAAAATACTTCATCTAAAATGCGGGAAGGGGGATTAAGAAGTCCTAGGTTTCTCTAAACTCCCTTAGCATAGAGCCTAAAACATAATGAACAATGGAGAAAAATCTAGAACCTAGAAAAAAAAGAGGGGTTAAGAAATCTCAGATCTGTGGATTTTATTTGTTTTGAACTAAATGTCTTTGTCCTCCTCCCCAAAATTCATATATTGAAGACTTGGAGCTGCCATATCACCGTATCTAGAGATAGGGCCTGTGAGGAGGAATAAAGGTTAAATGAGGTGGTAAGAGTGCAGCTCTAAATGCCCTTACAAGTAAAGAAAGAAACAGATCTCTCTCTGTCTCTCTATCTCTCTCTTTCTCTCCCTTTCTCCCTCTCTGTCATCTGTCATGTGAGGACACGGCAAGAAGGCAGCCATCTGCCACCCAAGGAGAAAGCCCTTGCCAAGCCACCAACCCTACTGACCTTGTACTTCAGAACTATAAAAACACTTCTGTTTAGGCCAGTAGTCTATGATACTTTAAAGTGTCCGAAGCTAAGACAGATCATAGCATGCCATGGCACAGATAAACGGAGGGCTCAGAACATCTCAGAGGAAAAGTAGTTTCAAGATAAAGAGGAAGAGACTATAGAAATTAAAAAAACAACCTTGTGGCTTTGACTTATCCACTATTTACCTTAAGATTTATGTACTTTCTATCCTGGCCATACGACATATGAAAATAAAATAAAGGGGGGAAAGGAAGAAAAAAGCTCTCCGCATCAACAATTCCATTGCCACTGCACATCGAGCACTTACTTGGGAGGTCTCGTTTTCTTCTGGCTCGATGAGATACGTGTGGTTCCCATCATTGAACATCCCACTGCCAAGGACAAGAAAATCATTAGGCATAGCTATCAACTCTTGTCTCAGAACAATATCATTTTAAAATTAGCAGCAGCCAATCAGTTACTTCCAATGCCTGTTTCCCATCCCAGGCTTCACCGCCATATAAACCACTCACTGCTGAAAGGCAGAGCCCCCCTCTCCCCGAATCCTTCCAATGCAAGATTGTCCCACACTGACCCCAACCCACGCTCAGGATTGCCATTCTCTAGCTGTTGTCCCTAAATCCTCCCTGTAATATAACTCTAAGATATTTGCTATGCATAAGACCACCTGGAGGTTCAGAACCCTTCTTCGATTTTTGAGCTGGGGCTCAGGAAGCTGCATTTCAAACAACGCCCAGAGGATTCTGCTCAGGGTGTCCAGGACTATACTGAGAATGGCCTCTCTACCATTCACCTGGAAGATGTTCTACTACACTAAGAGCTAACACATTTTGATGACCTGCCACAAACTAAATATTTTGCACTCATTTAATCTTTTCCACATATGTATAGGGAAGGTACAGTGACTGTCTTCATTCTATAGGTGAGGAAACCGAGAACCAAAGAGATGAAGTAACTTGACTAGATTATAGCATCATTAAGAGCAGAGGCAGGCATGTAGCCCAGGCAGAGGGATACATGAATTATCCATGTGCAATCTGCTACCCACCTTCACCCATTCATTCAACAAGCACCTACGATGCAGTGCTCTAGGTGCTGCGATACAGTACTGAACAAAACAGACCAAGTGTGTGTGTGTGTATGTCCTCCTGGTGCTGATGTGCAGTGTAGGGACAACACAAATAAATATAAAATGAACAAGGAAAATGTGTTCGATGGTGATAAATTTTGAAGAGGGAAATAATGCAGGCTAAGAGTCAATAAATGTTGCCAAAAGGCTGGGCATGGAGATCAGAGAAAGGATTGTTAATTCACATAAGTTCTCCACAGAGAAGATGGTATTTCAGCAAAGACCTTCACTAAGGGATGATCCCTAAGTAGATTTGTACAAAGAGCATTGCAAGGTCAGAGTCTTGGCCTGTTCCAGGAACAGCAAGAGGGCACCATGGCTGGAATAGAGAGGGCGAGAGACAGAGTGCCAGACAATGAGGTCAGAAGGGAGTGGGACCACATTAGGACAGCCTTTCTGACAGCCTTGGCTTTTACTCTGAACAAGATAAAGAGCCAGTCACTGCAGACTTCTGAGCAAGGGGAACGCAATCTCCCCTGTTTTAAAATGATCATTACCCCAGGTTATTTGTTACAATTATCTTTAGGACAGGAGCAGAAATTATTGTAATAACTCATATTAAAGAAGAAGATGGTGGCATAGATCAGGGTGGTGATGGCAGCGGTGATGAGAACGGGTTAAATTCTGGATGAATGGGTGGATGGTGGTGTGCATGCGTGCACACATGTTGGGATGGAATCCATGGCCTCACACAGGTAAGGCCATGTTCTACCACTGAACTAGACTCCAGTTTGGATAGATTTTGAAAGAAGAGCCAATCGAATTTGTCGATAGATGGATATGGTGTGTGTGAGAAAGAGAGCAGTCAACAAGAACTCCAACGCTTTGACCTAAGCAACTAGAAAGATTGTGCTGCCATTTCAAAGATGAAAAGGAGACAGGAAGAGCACAGTGGGGCAGGACCAAAGGAGCAGGGTGCAGGGGGCAGAGCACAAAGCAAGAGTTTGCTTTGGGGCCTGTTGGGTGAGAAGTGGGTTATCTGTCATATAAGAAATCCTCTGGAAGGTATTTGAGGCTACACGTGACCTCAAGTTCTGTCAGAGATATCCTGATAACCACTCCTTTTCGAGGAGCAGAATCCTATGACTGCAATCAGGTCTCTTATGATACTGAAGAAATTTGTCTTTTCATTCAGACACTGGAGAGGAGCGGAGCTATGATCATCTGCAGCAATTCTTTAGTTTGGGGTAGAAATGACCACAGGACAGCCAAGCTGTTAGACACAGAAGAGTATTTGTCTTTGGCTGAATCCTTAGTGAAGTCAGTGGTTCTCCCAACTATAATTATAATAGCTTCCAGTTCTGCCTCTATCTAAATTCTTTCATTCCTACTATAATGTCTTCCACATGTCCTATACTTTCATATACCCGCGGAATGGCTATCCTCACATCTGCATTTTTCACCTACAGTGTGCTTTCTGAATGTGGGTGACATTGCATTCGGAGTTTAAAGATAAACAGATGTAGTTCATAAGATAATACTGGAAACATACGTCTAAGGAATCAGAATGGGATCTCTTTCAAAGCAGTAGACCAAATATGGCAAGGAATATTCTCTCTGCCCCCGCTGAGAAATGGCCAGACCCATCCAGAAAATCATGCAACCATCACCCTTTGCCAAAGTTCACATGGCAATGCTGATTAAGTAACAAACATATTTTTTGTTTGCTTGTTTTCTTGTTTAAATAAGCACTGGGTGTTATTTGCCCTTACATTAGGTTTATGTCTGATGGGAAAATAAGTCCTTCTTATTAGATCTAAACATCATATACATGATATAGGGAAAGCAGATTCTAACACTATACCTGGAAGATACTTATTTCCTAAGATAACATGCCATTATTAATTCCTTAATAATAAAAAAGATAGGTGTTTTAGTTGCTTTGTTTGGAGACTAAAACCTTTTCATTCTAATAATATAAATTCTAAGAAGTATATTGAATTCTTAACAGTATATATTTGACAAAAATCTGTAGTGAGGACCAAGTCATTATAGACTAGTTGAGCTAAAATTTTATAAAGCTGAATCAAAACAGGATTTTGAAACAGCAGTCATTTTTACAAATTTCCACAAGAGGGCAATAAACTCACATTTTATTCCATTCTTGAGGTTCCTGTAGTTACATATTTTTATTATAACATTAAACATACTAGGACCAAAATACTACTAATTAGTCCTTTGATTTTGAAGAAATGTGCCCTTACAGACTCTTTATAGAAAAGATACATGAATCTGATTTTTCCTTTTTTATTTTTTCACCTGAATGCAGTAAATCAGAAAATTGAATAAATCTCAATATGTACTCAGCAATTTATAGAAGATAATCCATGCATAAAATAATCCATCTCATGTCTAACTCACAGTAATTGAGAAAAACCTGTATCATTTAATATTTAGTAATATCTCCCCAAATATTTCTGAGAACAATTTTTGTTTAGAAGCTAGTATCAAATTGAGAAGTAATAATTAATAAATAACAAAAAGGTAGAGCATTCTATTTAACCATCAAGCCTAAAATAGTCTAACAATGCCCACACATGTTCGTACACCATTCTGACAACATTCCTAAACACACTATGGGTTTTCTGTTTGTTCAGTTTTGCTTAGTTTTAAATGAAAGGGTTTCTAAAGGAAGAAGTAAAAATATTTTTTAGTTAAAACAACTGAAGTAGGATTCTGTGTTCTACTCTTGATCCAGTCACTACAAAATTTCCTGAAAAGTATTGTTCCATGCTTTATGTACTTCTTTAAATGGCTATCGTAAGATTAGTTGAAAGTTTTGGTTCTTAGGCTCTCAATCTAATAGAGCCCTCAAGAGGCACTGGCACCATCTCTGTGTGTCCATTTGGAAAACTGGGAAGCAGACGGGGACAAGTACTGAGCACGAGGCTCACATTGTGAGTTTGAATTGAGATTCTAAGAGGCAGAGAGGAATGAAAAACAAAAGACCCTCATTTTTGTCTCACCCTTCCCTCCAATATACATCTGTGGCATAAATGCCAACAGCCTCGACTACATTATTCTTAGCTGATGGCTATGTTCCTGTGTCAATCAAATATAGCAACTTTACTGCTGAAAAGGATTTTAACATTTCTTTTACCTGTTAAGAAAACCAAGGCAATCAGATATTAAGCATGAATTCTATGCTTGTAAAAAAATCTCTCCTCATTCAAAGACTATCTTAAATAAATTTATGAATTTATTTATAATAGCCAATAAGCAAATGGAGATTTTCCCATGCCCCCAGGCCACAGTCTCTCTTCTTTGGTTATTTAATTCATTCTCATACTCGCTCCTTTCTGCCTCTCTAACATACCTACTCACAGAGCCTGACAGGAGGTGCCACTCAGACTTGCTAGATTCTCCAGCCTTTCTTATTACATCTGTCAGTCTACTCCCCCTCCCTGGGCAATTCTATCAGAGCCTGCGGCAGGGCCCACTCCACCTCCTTCAGGGGACGAACTTGGGAACCCTCAAGTTCTACCTCTTCTTCTGTACCAACTCTTGGCTTGCATTTTTCCCAGATTTTTTTTTCTTTCTCTTGAAAAAAAAAACAAACATACCTATCACATTCCACAGAAGGAGCTTGGGCTGGATTTCCCTCCCCACTAGACTGTGAGCTCTCTGGACTCATGTTTGATTTGCCTTCATATTCCTATGGCTGGTACACAGCAGACATTCAAAAACTGCTCATTAGATACACACACAAAAAATAATAATCTCTAACTTGGTAACAGAAAGGAAATATTTTAAAGGTTCCTCAACAAAGACTTAGCAAAACAAAATTAAAGTGCTACTTGTTCTGTGCCAAAAGAGAAAATAAAGACAAAAAAGAAGAAACTAAAACAAGAAGGAAATTAGATGATTTAGTCTAAGTAGAATTCTGAGGAATGGCACAGTACTTGATGAGGGGTTACTAAACAAATAAGAGACAGCCACCTGTGTATCTCCATTATTGACAAGGCAGAGGAAGGAGATGTATTCCCATGTTAAATATCAGCAAACATTCTGTGACAGTGAAGGTTATGAGAAAGGAAGGAAGGAAGGATGAACTCCATTCTTTAGAGATTTCTGGGAACATGCAGATCCTCCCACGATTGCTATGAGGTAGGTGGAATTCTGGCTGCAAAAAAGGGCTGAAACACAAGAAGAGCTCTGGAGGTCACTTGCAGCCTTCTGTCTTTGTGCAAGGAGCCAAGAGTTTCCATCTATTGAAGTTTCCATTATTCTTGTAAATATAAAAACTACTATCAAGGAAGAGTAGGGTTAGAACTGGTACTGAGGGACTAAACATCTGCAGAAACAAGAAACCAATGGTACTCAAACCAGTCCTGTTGGAATTTGAATGAAACCAGAAAAATGTTTCAGTGATCCCTATAGGGCATCATAGTGTAATTTCAAAGCCTCTGGTTTCTGCAACTCTAATTTTAAAATCTCCTTGGTTTAAAAACCACAGAAGAAAAGAAAATCAGGACTACCACTAATTTGGAATTATTTCTTGACCTAAAATAGAAATTTCTACTACAGTACATGAAAAATAAAATAAGTTATGAAAAAATGAATGGTACAAATAATTTTGGGGACACTTACTGAAGTCCATGGCATGTTGACAAGGCAACAAATGAGTCAGGATTTCCTCGGATCTGGCCCTGGTAGTAACAGTGCTCTCCTCCCTGAAAACAGAAATAGAAGACATCACCTTTGCCATCACAAGGGAATCAGCAGCATCATTTCATAGTAAGGTTCTGCTCACACTGCTCTGCACAATATTTCATTATTCATATAAGCATTACCAAGCCACTTCCAACAGAATTATTCATAAACATTCCTAGGGAGATGACTCCAAATCAAAAGATGGGGCAATAAAAGTTGACTTAATTTTCCTTTTATGTAGGTGATATTAGAAGAACAAAGAAATAGATATTGAAATTCACATGTGGCCCTTGAAATAGAGTAAGTTTAGTCATCTATTTCCCAAGTTATGAGAGAGTCAGCCTTGAGCAGCAGCAAAGCAGTACTTTCACAGGGAGTGCGGTAAAAAGGAATAGAAATCATTGAAGAGTCACTAAATTATACGGATGGAGGAAAATGCCTATTTTATAGTGTTTATATAAAAACACCTGACACACACACACACACACACACACACACACACACACACACACACCAAAACACAAAACTGTAGACCAATATCCTTGATGCACATAAATGCAAAATTTCTCAACAAAATACAAATCAAATTCAACAGCACAGTGGAAAGATAATACATCATGATCAAGTCGGTTTCATTATAAGGATGCAAGGTTGGTTCAACATATGCAAATCAACAATGTAATTCACCACATATACAAGGATAAAAATCACAAGATAATTTGAGTACCTGCAGAAAAAGTATATGATAAAGCTCAACATCCATTCATGTTAAAAAAAAAAAAAAGCTCTGCATAAATTTGGTATAGAAGGATCATACCTCAACATAGTAAAAACTGTATACCACAAACTGCAGCCAACATATTGAATGGGGGAAAACTGAAATATTCCCTCAAAAATCAAGAATGAGGCAAAGATGTCCACCCTCACCATTCTTATTTAATATAGTACTAAAAACTTTAGCCAGGCAAGAAAAATAAATAAAAGGAATACAAATAGGAAAGGAGGAAATCAGATTATCCCTACTTACAGTTACTATGATTCTATACCTTGAAAACATTAGCAGAGTCACAAATGTATTTGGCTTACTACCCACTTTTCAGAAAAAAATATTCAGCATCCACTTAGAAATTTACCTTCTTTATGCAAATAAACAGAAACATGCATTGACAAATTTGCATTTTTCATGTATCTATATTTTACTCCAGCATCACCTGGGGGGGCAGTAGCACTCACTTTGGGAACCTATGACCTAAAGACTCCACCAAAGTCTCTTACAAGTGATAAATAAATTCAGCAAAGTAGCAGGATATAAAACCAACATGCAAAAATCAGTAGCTGTCCTATACACCAACAATTAATTCATGGAGAAAGAATCCTATTTATAATAGTAGCAAAATATGAAATAAAATGCTTAGGTATAAACCTAAGTAAGAAGGCGAAAGATGTATACAATGAAAATTATAAGACACTAAAGAAATAAATTGAAGAAGATACCAGAAAAGAGAAACACACCCCATGTTCATGGATTGGTAGAATCAATATTGTTTAAATGGCCATGCTTCAAATATGCAGTGCTTGACTAGTGGAAGAGAGACAACAGGAAGACGTGAAGATATGATAGATCTGAAGACATTTTTTTTTAACCAGAATTCCAAGGAAAACAGCCTGGCTTGAGGCCACTGCTGCTCATTTTGCAATCCTGCAGGAGCTGGTGAATCTCAGTTTTGAGGGAGTGGAGAGCAGAACAAATTGTTCACAATGCAACTGAGTTGCTGAGATATGTGAACTGAGGACTGTGGTTGGATGTGACGGAGAAAAGACAGAACATTACTTCACATCTGGGTCGAACAAGGGAGGGAACCTAGAATGTCACAGAGACTCAGTGGGAGACATAAATCAGGGTATGAGGACATAAGGCTCTTACTACATGCAAAGAGCCGGGATAGTTTAAGTGTTAACAGCATAAGCCATCAGCTCTTTCACTTATTAAATTGTGTAATCTCAAAGAAGTCATAGACCCTTCCTTGTCTCAGTTTCCTTATCTGTCAAAGGAATAATTACCCCCAGAGAGTTGTTTTATAAAGATTAAATGAGCTGATAGGAATAGAGGATTTAGAACAATCCTTGGCCCTTGGTAAACATTTGATAAATGTTGGCTGACACTGGACATGATAGCACATGTCTGTGATCCTAGTACTTGGGATGCTGAGATAGGAGAATCACAGGTTGGAGGCCAGCCTCAGCAACTTAACAAGACCCTTGGCAACCCAGCAAGACCCTGTTTCAAAACAAGAAATAAAAAGATAAAAAGGGCTGGAGATGTAGTTTGGATAGAGAATTCCTCTGGGTTCAATCCCCAGTACCAGACAGACAGATATACACAATTTTGGCTGCCACTATAATTACTATGTTAACTATTATTCTACTCACTTTATATACACAGAAATATTATTATTCCTATTCCACAGAGAAGGCTACAACTTCTGAGAATCAAGGTTGTCCACCTGGAATGCCGCCAAGTCAGGATATAAACTCTGAGAGAATGCAAATTCTGTACACTTTCCCTGACCCTACTTATGAGTTGGACCTCGAACCTATGGGTTATGCAATGCAAATCTATTAAGCTTTCCCCCAGGCTAACTTATTTTACATCATTTAAGCACTCTATTTCTATTCCATTCTATTCTTTTAATAGGGTAAATTTACAGAAGTTTAAATACCCTCTGTTGGGATGTTAGACTGATGAACTGTCCATTAAGATTAGATTTTAAATACATGAGAGGATATTATCATTTGGATGACCCCGATTTCCTTGTCACATCTGATAGGACCAGAAAACAACATTCTGACTTTGTACTGTACAGACATTAAAGGTTAATAGTAAATAAACTGAGCTGGACAGAGAGAACTTCATTTACGTGTTTCCCTAGACTGGACAGTGACCAATCCAACCAAAGACTCATAGTGAACAGTCACACATAAACAAAAGAGAAACAGAGAAGAAAGTATAGAAACAAAGAAGACGTATCAAATTAGGAAGTCAGCAGTCACTGTTAGGTTCAGGAGATAGTGGCAAAGTCCATGAGAAATGTTTTGTAAATTATTAGTTTTCCTTAACATACCAACTCTGGAAATATGTTATGTGTGATAGTTAGATTCAGAATGCCCACTGAAGAGCTCATAAATTGTTGTTAAATTGATGTAATTGAGTCATGAGGCTTGTAATCTCATCAGTAGATAAACCCATCATGATGGATTTGTCAGGTGGTAACATAGGCAGGTAGGGTGTGCCTGGAGAAGGTGGGTCCCTGGGGTGTGGCCTTGGGATTATATATGGCCCGTCCTTTCCTTGTTTGCTGCTGTCTTTCTTCTAGCCTCTATGATGTGAGGAGCAGAGCACATATGCTTTCCCTCTATCCTCTTCCTGGCATCATGGCCTAAGTTCCAACTCCACACCTAGCCTCAGCCCAGAATTTTCAAGGAAATCATAAGCAGATAAATCTTCCTTCCTCTAAGTTATATGGTCAGTTGTTTTGGATTATAGCAGTGAGAATGCTGACTAAGATATGTTATATCATAAAAAGAATGAGGAATTCATTTGATTAGGTAACAGAAAAAAAAAAAAAACTCGCACTAATTTCTGATTCAGAAAAATAGGAGTCAGTCCAATAGCAGCATATGATCAGGTCCCATCTGTACAAAAGCCTAACACTGCAAATGCAGAGAAGAGCTCAATATGGGTGAGTCATTATCGAATGTTTCCATGACACTTCAAGAGAAGCATAAACACCCAAGGGAAAAACATCTTCTCAGTTTGGGCTACTATAGTTCAAATCAAGAGGCTCTAAACTGGTGGTCTATGTAATTTTTCTAAATAAAAATGGAAAGTCATTTTTGTGTTATGATATTTTTTCAGACAATATTTGCCATAAATCAAAAATTATTTGAACTACAAACTAAAGAATCTTTTTCCCATTTAACATGTCTCTGGAAAATTTTGTTAGTTAAATACAGAAATTTTAATGCTAATAGGCTTCCTTAATTTATATCCCTCTATCATTAAATTATTTAAAAAGTGATTAAATTTAATTAATCTTTATTTTTTGATTCATTTATTTATTTATGCAGTGCTAGGGATTGAACCCATGGTCTCACCATGCTAGTCAAGTACTCTACCTCTGAGCTACATCCCCAGGCCCTATTATTTTTAAATGATACACACTTGTGGCAAAAATTCTAAGAATTTAGAGTGTATATGGTGACAAGTAAAAATACTCCCTTCATAAAAACTGTTACGTCTGTAGTTACTTTTCCAAAGAAGGATTTTTGACAGATTGTATGCATCATGTCAGGAATGCACTACATATATAAGATACATATGGGTATGTGCACAGACATAAATTCACAAATATCATTTTCCGGAAACAAATGGTTTTATACTGTGCACAATGTTTGTACCCTGGAATTTTTTTCCCTCAATCTTGGCATCTTACTGTATCAATACCTCACCCTTTCAAAGATGCCATAATATTCCACTACAAGGGTGAAATAATGGACAGTAAGATGACCTCTATTTTTATTTGTTTTTGTTTTTGCTGACATAACAATATTACAACAAATACATTTTCATATATTTGTATGTATTCTGTTCGTCTACAGGTAAGATTATTAAATGTGTAGCCAGGTACAGTGGTACAGATCTGTAATCCCAGTATTTGGGAAGCTGAGAAAGGAGGATTGCAGGTTCAAGGATAGCCTCAGCATAGTGACACTCTCAGTTACCTGGCAATATTCTGTTTTAAAAATAAAAAATAAATAGCTCAGAGGTAGAATGACCCTGAATTCAATCCCCAGTGCCACAAACACATGGGAAAAATTCTAAATGTGGATGTAGACTTGGTAGGTTGAAGAATATGTGCATATTAAATTTTAATAAACATTTAAAGAAACAAATATAATTGTATTTCTTTGAACTTATATCTGCTTTAAAATATGCATTGTCATTGAAAATAATAAACTGCATTATACTAAAAATTATATATTTCAATAAAAACCACTGACTTAAGCCAACTTTCTAGAATCTTACCAATTATAAAGTTTCTCTGTATCTTCATATGTCTTTTGAGGAACAAGATGCTTTATGGAAGTAGGTATTATATATAATAATATAAGACAGATGTTGTAGGAAAAGAGAAAAACCAGTACATTCTAATAGAGTTGGGCTCTTTTTCTATCTGTCAATCATATCTTCATTCCTAATGTTTCTTTTGTTCCAGAAATAAACCCAGTGTCCCTGAAACTTTCTTCATACTCCTTGATGCAACAACATAGTCATAACAGTACAGATGTTTATTTTTAGCTAACTAGTTATAGCTAAAAGAAAATCTACCTATATAAAAATGAACAATATAATAGTTTGGGTACCTATTTATTGGTTTATCTTCCCAGTGAAAAATAAGATTATTATAATTTTTACTTTATAGAAGTCAAAATAATTTATTTGAAAAATGCAAAGACATACCACACTTTGATTAGACAGTAAGATCTCAAAATAAAAATAGAATTTATTATAAATAAGATGAGATGACACAAAAGAAGTTACCCAGCCTAAGTTACAAAATGATGGGAACCTAATAATGTAAATAGTATCAGGCCATAGTCATTTGCCCTCTATTCAGATCTGCAAAGGAAACCGGATATTTTCAGCTCTGAGGTGGGCCAGAGCCCCCTCCTTCAAAAAGCCTTCTCAGATTCCCTCCTCTTCACAAATTACTTCTTCCTTCTCTAGATTTTCCTAATTTTTAAATCTATAATCTCTCTCTCTCTCTCTCTCTCTCTCTCTCTCTCTCTCTCTCTCTCTCTCTCTCTCTTCCTACATTTCTAATTCCGTCTTATTTAATCAAGCTGACTTTGGTCTCCTTTCAGGGAAGCAGATTTGCCTATTCTATGTTCATATTCCCCAAGTGTGCTTTTAGAGAAAGATACCCCGAATCTCAGGTACCTCATGAATAAAATGGGCACAATATTTACCCAAGCTGCATCACCATGGCATGCAGGGGATCCTATGAGATAACAAAATTATGTATACTGAAAACTGTTGTGTAAATAAGTGAAGGGTGCAGTTAGGCAATAGTTCCTGAGTGAGCAATCTATAGTGTCCCTTGAGCAGTGATTGTGTGTGTGTGCGCGTGCGTATGCCTGTGTGTGCGTGTGCGTGTGTGTGTGTGTGTGTGTGTGTGTGCATGTGTGTGTGTATTTAGGGATTGAAACCAGGGACATTTACCTCTGAGCTACACCCCCAGCCCTTTCAATTTTTTTATTTTGAAACAGCATCTCGCTGGGTTACTGAGACTCTTGCTAAATTGCTGAGGCTGGTTTCTAACCAGTGATCCTCATGTCTCAGCCTCCCAACTACTAGGATTACAGGTATGTGTTATCATGCCAGGCTGAACAGTGATTCTTATACTTTAATAAGACTAATGATTCAGGGCTTTGGTGTTTTGCTTCACTCTTGTTGTTTTTCAGTGCTGGAGATTGATCCAGAGCCTCACAGTGTTAGGCAAATGCTTTACCATTAACCTACGTTCCCAGACCTTTTGATTTGTTTGTTTGTTTGTTTGTTTGTTTGTTTGTTTGGAAATAGGATCTCACCAAGTTGCCCAGGCTGGCCTTGCACTTAGGATCTTCCTGTCTCAGCTTCCTGAGCAGTTGGGATTACAAGCAGGCACCACCATACCTGGTTCAGGGCCTTGAATTATAATGCAGATTATAGAATCATTTGCTGGCACACACTTGTAATCCCAGCATTTGGGAGGCTGAGACTGGAGGATCCAGGTTCTCAGCCAGCCTCAGCTACCTACTGAGGCCCTTCGCAACTTAGTGAGACCCTGTTTCAAAATAAAGAATAAAAAATAGGGCTGGGGGTATAGCTCAGAGGTAGAATGCCCCTGAGTATAATCCCTAGTACCGCAAAAATAAAATAATTTGCCCAGAGAGTTTACATAGGCAACTCTGAGATGAGACACCAAAGTCTGTATTTTAAGAAATAACTCATGTTCTTTTTACTACCCAATACATTAGAAAGGTAGTTTTCAATCTTGTGCTTTTAAAGACCCAATGCCATACCCTGAATGAATTCAATCACAATCTACAGAATAGGATGCAGGCATTAGCAGTTTTTAAAGTGCTTCAGAGGATTCAATGCAGCACAGTGACTAAAAATCCCTGTGCCCTACACACACACACACACACACACACACACACACACACACACAAAATGATGCTCAATAGCATTGGTTCCCAAAACTGACTCAGAATCACAGTGTTGGGCTTTGTAAAACAACTGATTCCTGAGCCTTCCCTTAGATGTGCTGAATCAAAATCTTCAAGGAGGCAAGTAGGGCTCTAGTTGGTTTATAGTTACTGAAAGTTACACAGGTGAAAAATCATATTTTGAATTATTAATCTGAAAATATACAATATCATGCCATCCTCATGCATAAGATACCAGAATGACAGAATTTGGGGTTGGGATTTAATTCTATTCTTCTGCAAACACATAGCCAGTTTTCCCAACATCATTTGTTCAAAAGGATATCTTTTCTCCAGCATATGCTTTTGGCACCTTTATAAAAAATATAATGGCTATACATATGAGGATTTGTTTATGAGTCTTCTATTCTGTTCCATTGGTCAATGTGTCTGTCTTTGTGCCAATACCATGCTATTTTTATTACTATAGCTATGTAGTATAATTTGAAATCAGGTATTGTGATGCCTCCCACATGTTTCTTATTGATGAGAATTGCTTTGGCTATTTGTTACTCCTTATGAATTTTATGACTAATTTATCTCTATATATGAAGAATAATACTGGTAAGAACTTGAAAAACTTAACTTTTAAAAAATCAAATAACCCAATTATAAAAAGGCAATTGAACTGAATAGACACATCTCAAAAGAAGAAATATATGAAAAAATGTTCAACATTATTAGAAATTAGAGAAATGCAAATCAAAACAACACTGAGATTCCATCTAACCCAGTGAGAATGGCAATCATCAATAATACAAATAATAATAAATGCTGTGGAGGATGTAGGAAAATAGGAACTCATACACTGTTTGTGGGACTACAAATTAGTTCAGCCTCAATGGAGATCAGTGTGCAGGTTTCTCAGAAGATTGGGAATGGAACCACCATATAACCCAGCAATATTTCTCCTGGGCATCTTTCCAAAAGAACTGAGGTCAGCATATTATAGTAATACATGTATATCTATGTTTATATAGCAGCACAATTAACAATAGCCAAATTAAAGAACCAACCTAGGTATCCACCAACAGATAAATAGATTAAGAAAACTGTGGTATATACACACAATGGAATTTTATTCATCCATAAAGAAGAATAAAATTATGTCATTTGTAGGAAAATGAATGGAACTTGAGAATTTCATGCTGTGAGACTAGCCAGTTTCAAAAAGTGAATAGTCATACGTTTTCTCTCATATGTGGAAGCTAGATAGAAATTAGGGAACAAGATAACACCAGATAGAGAAATGAAACTCCAATGGAGTGATGGAGGGGGGAGGGAGGTAAGGGGATAAAGACATAAAAAGGTAACAATTGAAATAATGCTATATGCATATTGCTGAGAATTGGTATATTAAACTACCAGTGCCAAACTCAAAAACATGATGGGGAAGGGAAGGGAGGGGGTGGGATCTGGAGGAAATTGCTCCATGAGATGTATGCATGTATATTCCTACCTCCCTGTACTCAGTATTATGTATAATTATAATGCATCAATAAAAGAAAAAAATGTTGAATATTCGACATTTGTGTGTGTGTGGGGGGGAACACTGGGGCTAAAACCCAGGGGCATTCTTCCTTCAAGTTATACCTCCAGTCCTATTTTATTTTTTATTTTGAAACAAGGTCTCGCCAACCTACTGAAGCTGGTTCTGAATCTGTGATCCTCCTGTTTCTGCCTCTCAAGTACTGGGATTACAGCATGTGCCACCACATCTGGCTCTGAATAACATTTCGCTATAAGAAAAAAATCTAGAATTCCTTGTTGCCCGAGATCATTCTGGGCCATCTTTTCAAGGATACTTACAGAGTGAGTAGCCTTGGAAAGTGGACAGTTTCTTTGTAGTGGTATTACCTACTGTACACATGGGTGTCACCTGACCCTTTCCTCTGTCAGTCCCTGGGAATGAAGGCTCAGGATAAAAGTGCAGGAAAATGTTAATACTCTGGCTATAGCTAATGCCATGAGTAATGAAGTTCCTTGTCTCTGACCCTGAAGCCTGCTGTCTTTTACTAGCATAGATGAAATAGCAGCAGATCAACACTTATAAACTTACAAGGAAGATGAAATCTCAACCCTCACAGTAGTTGAAACTTGGACTTTCATCTTCCTCTGAAAATTAAAGCTCTATTAACAGTAAGGCTTCATTCCCACATTTCCATTTTCCTTCAGGACAGAAATCAGCTGAAGACAAAGAGGTTACATACTGCCCATCTGATAACAGGTAGCCTCTCTCATTCATACTGCTGGTTAACGCCTTCAGGTATTGGTGTCATCCACCTCATCCCAGGGTACACTTGCTCAAGCAGCATCCCAGTTATCCTCACTCCAACATCCACAACTAAATGGTCACTCAAAATTTCTGTGATCTTTTAACTTGTTTGGTACTGGGGATTGAACCAGGGCCTTATACATGCTAAGTATATGGAGTGCCACTAAGTTACTCTCCTAGTCTATGCTATTCTAGTATTCATTAATAAGAAATCTTGTAGCAATCATCAATCAAACAGAAAACACTTTTATAAACTAATAAGATACAAATCTGGTTGATAAAAAAAGAAAAATTCATTATAAAGATGCATACTTTATATTGGAGAAAAAATGTGTAAAAGGATATCATTGTGGCAAAAATTATCACAAGAATAGCAAAGTCAAAACTGAAAAACTAAGAATATGAATAAAAATGATAAGGAGTTAATGTTATTAGGAGATGTTGAATATCACAAAATACAAAAACCATAACTTTCTTATTAGCGCCCGAGTTTGTTTTTGTTTTTTTTTTTTTAAAGCCACCAGGGACACAACAAGCTTAAGATCTATTTTTACTGTTGTGCAGGCGTCTTTCCTTATACTGATTTCCCCTGGGTAATGTCAGCTGTGGAAAACAAGTCTGAAAACTATGATATGGTGTTTCCCAGGAGTGACAGCTCACAAGTACACTAAGAGGATAGTTGTCACAGTCTTTTGAGATGCAGTGCATTTCCAATAGCTACAGATTTGCTCCCTGTCCTTGTACAAATTGTTTTAATATTACTTACAAAGTAAAGTCAAAATGGACATCTTCTGTATTAGTTTCCCGGGGTTGCTATAACAATTTACTAAAATCTGGGTGGGCTTAGAACAACAGAAATTTATTCTCCCTCATTTCCGGAGGGTAGAGGTCTGAAATCAAGGTGTTGGCAGAGCTTCCTCTGAAGGCTCCAGGGAAAAATCTTTCCTTGCTTCCTCCTGACCTGTGGCAATTACCAACACTAACTTGGAATGCCTGGGTTTGTAGGCATATCCTTCCAGACTGGGCCTTCATCTTCATGCCCCCCGTCCAGATGTCTGTCTTTGTGTCTAAACTTGCCTATTCTGAGGATGCCAGTCATTAGATTAGCACCCACTTTAATCTAGTATGACTTCATCTTAACTTGAATGCATATGATTCTATTTCCAAATAAGATCACATTCACAGGTATCAGGGGAGGTGAATTTTGTGGGAACACTACTCAGCCTAGTGCAACTTCTGATCTTTTTAAACATTGCTAAGCAAATCTTTCTATTCACGATTCAGGGATTTTGCTTCTAAGAACCTGGGCTCAGAGCTGTAAACTGCAGGTGACTTTCAAGGCATCATTTATCTCATATGGCTAACTTATATGGTTAAACATATGGTTAACCATATGGCTAACTATAGCCAGCCATTCTGGTTTCCTATAACTTTATTTAAAAATATTCATCATAGCCTGCATGGTGATGCATGCCTATAATCCTACTACTTGGGAAGCTGAGAAAGGAGGATCTCAGGTCCAAGGCCAGCCTCAGCCACTTAGCAAGACACTGTTTCAAAATAAAAAATAAAAAAGGGCTGGGGTGTAGCTCAGAGGTAGAATGTGCCTGGATTCAATCACCAGTATCATATAAAAAATAACTAATCATCTTCATCATTTTCACATCAATAATACAGCAAACCAGTTCTTCCATTCTATTATTCAGTCAAATAGAGCTTCCCAAATTGCTTATTTTTAACCACAGAATAGTCAAGAAATATTATTTTTTTAGCTGTCAGGTAATGATTACACATCAGGCTACTGAAAAACTTTAGGTTACCACAAAGTGCTCCTCAGCAACAAATTACTGCAATGTAGAGAGAGAGAGAGAGTGCTTATCTGGTTCTTTGTGATGTAGTTCTAAATTGGGAGCAAGGAAAATCAATGTGGGCCACAGACAGTGACTATATAATTATAATCTCATGAAATTATAACTCTTTCCAGGAAACTACTACATCACTGTACATTTGAACACTAATAAAGTTTAATTCTGGTGCTCTATATGGACTTTTTTAGCATACGGTATGAACATTAATCTTATTCTGTAGTTGATATTTGAATATAAATAAGAAAAATGTCATTCACCAGAATATAGTTGCGTGCACATGCGCACATACACGCATATTTAGTATCCCTAAAATAAAGGAAGTAAAAAATTTTTGTGCCATTTGAAATGAAAATTTTGCTGTTGTTTTCTTACTTAAAAAAGCACATGTAAGCCAGGCATGGTGGCGCACGCTTGTAATCCCAGCATTCGGGAGGCTGAGACCGGAGGATCCGGGTTTGTGGCCAGCCTCAGCTACCTAGTGAGGCACTCCGCAACTTAGTGAGACTCGGTTTCAAAATAAAGAATAAAAAATAGGGCTGGGGGTATAGCTCGGAGGTAGAACGCCCCTGAGTTCCATCCCCAGTACCAAAAAAAAAAAAAGCACATGTGGTACACATCTGTAATCCCAGTTCTTGGGAGGCCTGAGCCAGGCAGATCAAAGGTCTTAGCAAGGCCTTGGATAACTTAGGAAGACCAAGTTTCACATAAGAAATAAAAAGGGCGGGGCATGGCCTGGAGGTAGAATACCCCTGGGTTCAATCCCTAGTATCAAGTAAATAAATAAAAATTTAAAAAATGTTAAAAACAAAAATTTTCTTTTACTTAGCTATGAACTTATCTTTTTTCATTTTATTTTTATCCTACCATCTTTCCATCCACTTCTTTTAGAAAGAAGGATAAAGAGACATTTTTGGCAACCAAAAGAAGGAAGCATCTTTTGCAGCCTGTCTCTTCTGTGCTGCACTTGAGCGCCCCACTCAGCTCAGGAACGTGCACAGCGTCTAGTAGTCACCAATGATGTGGGATTAGTCCAGGACTTATTTAAAGGTACAAAAAAAAAAAGGTTAACTTACTAAGGAGGAAGTTCACAAACAATATCCTGTGGAGAAGGCAAGTAGGTATTTCAGGTTGCGTCTGATGAAAGATTATGCTAAGCATAAAAAAATAAAGCACTTATTTTTTTCAGTAAGTGTTTGGATGGCAAAAGTTGATGATTCACCATTTCTGTTACTTATTTTCCTATAAAATGAAGGAAAGCATTGAACCAGAGTCCCTTTCTGGTTCCATAATTTGCAGGCTGCTGCTTTTTTAAAAATCAAAGGCTACCAATCTTTTTTTCCTTTAAGTAGCAGGCCAACGTCCAAGGAATCATTATCTTGTAGACTGCACTTACCACAAAGGAATAAAATTTAAAACCAACAACAAAAGATGTGCATATATTTGAAGAAATTTTAAATGCTAAATAAAAATTTTTAAACAATTAAAAATTATTTCTAAAATTCTAAATAATTTATGAGCCACATAAAAGTGACTGTAGAAATTATGGAATACACATACCTGGACAATGAAAAAAAACCTGTGTGGTAGGACTTCAAGGATGCTGAAAAAAACAATACTTAAAGGCAAATTTTACATTCTTAAATACTTACAGGAAAGAATGATTTTAAAAAAGATTTTAAATAAGTTACCCGGGCGTGGTAGTGCATCCAGAAGCAGTTTTGCTTATCTGGTAAGACAGATGAAAACAGTCACGTTATATTCTACCTTACCTAGCTTAGGGGAAAAAAGCATGTAAAACTGTCCAGAATTTTATAATAACAACAAAACACACACACACACACACACACACACACACACACACACACACACACACCAAGAAATGACATGTATTAGGTGGTGCATGCTTGGAATTCCCAGTACTTGGGAGGCTGATACAGGAGGATAGCAGGTTCATGACCAGACTCAGCTACTTAGTAAGGCTCTCTGCAACTTAGTGAGATCCTGTTTCAAAATAAGGAATAAAAAAATAAGTCTGGGGGTGTAGATCAGAGGTAGAATGTCCCTGGGTTCAATCCCTAAGTTGTCCAAAGAACGTAGAATTTTTTGGGGGGTGGTACTAAAGACTGAACCAAAGGGCATTCTACCTCCGAGCTACACCCCAGCGCTATTTTATTTTGAAATAGGGTCTCACTAGGTTGATGACAGTGTCACTACTTGCTGAGGTTATCCTTGAACCTGTGATTCTCCTGTGTCAGCCTCCCAACTACTGGGAATATAAGTGTATGCCATCATTACTAGCTAGAGAATTTTTTTTTTAAGTTTAAAAAAAAGGAAATTACAAAGGTAAGAGAAGAAATTATTGGAAGGTAAACAATTGTTTTGTTTTGTTTTAAAAGCTGGTCTTTGATTTTTTTTTTTTTCTTTTTTGTGGTACTAGGGATTGAACCCAGGGACATTCTACCTCTGAGCTACACCCACAGCCCTATTTTATTTTTTATTTAGCACAGTATGCTAAATGCAGAGAATGCATACAGTCCAAGCTCCCCCAGGCCCATCCATTGGAGTAACCTCTCATGTAATTTCTACTCTAGGGGCATAAAAGACTATATTCTGATGCAGTAGAGATGAAGGACTGCTTTTGGTGGTCCTTGACACACTGCCCACATCATGAGAAGGTTCAGAAACTAGCAGTAAAAATGGGCAGAAGTTGCTGGGTGCCATGGTGCATGTCTGTAATCTCAGTACTTGGGAGGCTGAGACAGGAGGTTTGCAGGTTCAAGGCCAGCCTCAGCAACTTAATGAGACCCTCAACAACTTAGTAAGATCCTGTTTCAAAATAAAAAAAAAAAAAGGCTAGTGTGTAAGTTGGAGGTAGAACGCCCCTGGGTTCAATCTCTAGTACCAAAAAAGTAGGGAGAGACCAGAGAAGCCACCAAAGTCTTTGCCAGAAATGCTTTACAAGTGGCCATTTTACCTTACTAACGATATCAAAACCATTATTTATGGAGAACTTCCATAAACAAAGCTTTGGCTGTATGTTTGTTTTGCTTGCTTAACAGAAGAGAAAAATGAAGCACAAAAGGGATAAGTATATTGTCTAAGGCCATAGAGATATTAACTGGCAAAGTGAGGATTTGGCTTTGGGTCCGTCCAACTGTAACAATACTCTTAGTCTAGATTTAAGCTTTACTGTCTGAAACTACAGGTTTGCTCTGGCCTTAGAAACAACAGAAATGACTAGTCCATCTTCTGTTAATGCCACTCAATTTTTTTTTTTTTTTTTTTGCGGTACTGGGGATTGAATTCAGGGGCATTCTACCTCCGAGCTACACCCACAGCCCTATTTTTTTATTCTTTATTTTTGAAACCGAGTCTCACTAAGTTGTGGAGTGCCTCACTAGATAGCTGAGGCTGGCTTCGAACCCGGATCCTCCGGTCTCAGCCTCCTGAATGCTGGGATTACAAGCGTGCGCCACCACGCCCAGCTCAAGAATTTTTTTAAACTTAACTTTTTTTGAAGTTTTGAAACATAGCCTCACTATGTTGCTGAGGGTCTCACTAAGTTGCTGAGACCAGCTTCAAACCTCTGATCCTCCTGTCTCAGCCTCCCAAGTACTGGGATTACAGGCCTGTGCCATCATGCCCAGCTTAAATTTAACTTAATGAGAACGGTGGCCTGATCTCAAAAGGACAGCATGTAGTCCTTTAGACAGATTAGAGATCTGTCCGGATCTCTAATCACTATGCGGTATGCCTACTGACCCCAGCCAGAATCACCAGACCAGCACTCTGTCTTCCATACACAGCTACAGATACACTTCCAGATTTTGAAGGCTGCCAAGAGAAAATAAGGCTCGATGCTTGAAGTCCAGAGGTGTTAGCAGTCTTAGGTTGTACCACTGCACGCCTGCTGTCACCCCTCCTCCTTCTGTACTTTCAAAGTTCAGAGGTAACATCATTCCAGCAAGAATGTCATGGGACTGCGAGTGTAGCTCTGTGGTAGCTCAGGGGGGCATCTACTCTGACCAAGCAGATTGCCAAGGCTCCCACAGAATGTACTCAGAGCAGCACGCACTTCCCTTTTCAGCACTTACAGTTTCTGTAACTTATAAGACTTTCTGGCAGTTATTTGCAGCAAGCCTGTCACTCCTGAAAGACAAGCTTCATGATGGGAAAGAGTCGACTCATAAATTGTCCACAGCAGTGTCCTGTACCTGGCCCTTGGCAAGTATCTGACTTGTATTTACTGAATAAATGAGGGCTGAGAACACAAAGAGGGGATCTGAGAACTTGAGTTTGTTTCTACTCTGCCATAAATCCTAATGCCAGCTTTCTAGCCACTCAAACTCCACACGCCTGAGTTCTTCGCAGTTTCTTATGGGAATAATCAAGTTCACCTACACCCACCTCCTTTTCTACTTGATGGGTGCAAAGGAAAGACTTCCATAATAAAACACTAAACAGAGCCTTGATCAGAACCCCCTCTCTTAAAAATGGGTATAAATACTTAATACTAAGGGTTCCTATTTTCTAGTCTTTATTATCTGTTCTTATTTTTATAGTAGCCACTTCACTTATTCACTGGAAAGCAAAAATTTTTACGGACGAATAAGAAAATAACTGTGTTTTGATAACACTAATGCAATAACTTGTGATTTTTTTGTGTTTCAAACCAGTTAAAACTTACAAGAAATACTCTATGACTCCCTGTTCAATTGTAATTACTGTAAGAGTTCACTCTGATTCTAAAAAGAAATTGCAACAGTAGATTTGCAAAGTCATTATATAATGAAAAGGTTGGCTTTATAATTAGAATGAAAATAGAAAAGATATTCTATTATAAAATAGTTAATTAGTTCTATAAATAGAAGCAGCATTAGTTAGTGCTACTTTGATTTTTTTTTTTTTAATTTATGGCTGAAAATGTCTTTTAAGTCCATGGACAGCATCTTGAATATTAACAGATGGGATAACTTTTTGATATTTAGTAGGAGGACAAATTTTATACCAGTAAGACAGTAAAGAGGCCCTTCTACTCAAAGGAGTTACAAACAGAGCTCAGGAACAGAGCTCACGCTGACAGCAGCTGTCACTTTGCATTTTTCCTTACTCCCAGAACTAGGATGCCTGACCTGTATCAACTGGTAATGGGCCAATATATTTTCTTCAGGCTACAGAGTTAAGACCACTTGCAATCTTTACAATGCCATTAAGGCAGCTGCTGCATTATACATGATGATGGACCTAGAGCAACCTTGCTTCAGTCCTGAGAGAGAGCAAAACTTACTTAATCCCCAAAGAGTACTTTTTTCCTATAATGTGAAATGAATTAAATCATGAAATCTGAGACCTCCCTGAAACCACTCTGATTACAAGACGGCAGGCGAGCATATGTCTGTATGAACCTGCCAGGGGGAAACGCACACGCCATCCAGCTCATCTTGGAGAGTCTAAATACGCAGGTGCCTAGTGGGGGATAGAAAGCAAAGCAAGGAGACACACCTGGCAAATGTTTTCTCACTGTGTTGATCAGATTTCTGTAGCTCTGGCATCCTGTTCCTGTGTGGGGGAAGTGTGTACTGAGAAAGGGGAGGAGGGGTATGGGCATTTTAAAGTACCCTGGCAAGGATACAGCCAAATATCTTCTAGTTTGGCAGGATGATGATACGTTTCGGCTTAGCTATTCTTGCCCATAAAACTACACATTTCCTCCAGATGCAGATAAATTTATACATAGGCACAGGATAGGCACGAGAACTGAGCCATGTGTTTGCCATGTGCAAGACGGCAACATATTTCAAACAGTAAGAGTTTAGAAGCCAGGGTGCTCCCCTGTAATGAATAATACACGATCCAACTTCCATGGAGAACAAAGGACTAAAAATAAACCCAACAGCAAATGGTGGAGAAAGCAGGGCATCCTTAGAAGGCATTTGGTCTTCTTTGGAATAAGGGCAAACTTACATTGCAATAATTCAGACTGATTTGAACCAAAAAATTTCACCTTTAATTTATGGCTTACTAAAAATAGCTACTAAAGTAGATACAATTGCAAATGGTAAATTGTGTAAATATTGTGATTAAAATACTGGCATTCTAATTCCTCCATAATTGTGTTTGTTTCTTATAGAGAGTTGGATGATAGTAGATACTAAGCACAAATTCTAACACCAAACTGCCTGGCTTCAAATTCTCGGGTGAGTTAGTTCAACTTTCTGTCCTCAGTATCCTCATCTGCAAAATAAGGATAATGATGGTATACTGGGGAAATGAGCAATTTACCATACGTGAAACACTTGGACTAATGCCTGGCATGTAGTAAATACCATATGGGTATTTGTTATTATTCCAACTACTTCCAGTACTTTATTATTGTTCAGGCCAGTTATTAGTACTGATCCCATCCGGATATTATATCATTCTGGAAGATTCAGACTATGTAAAATAGGAAATATGAGAGGTAAAATAAGCAGTATAGGGATCTAGTAATTCTCACTCTGTAAAAATCCAAAACTTTAGGAATGATGTATAACAGAAGTACAGCAAGCAGTTATATTTTCATCACCATTAAGATGAGTGTTTCATTAGCTGCAGAGGATATGCTACCAGCAGCCTTATGAAAGCAAAATGAGTTTGAATGTGTAAGGAAAAGAGGTTAACTCTTCTGAGCCACTAGCGTGAGACAACAGACAGCACTTATTTACCCCTAAGATAAGACTTAGCTGTGGAGCCTGGGTTAATAGATAGTAAAAGAAAGCACAAAATTCGTATAGCACAGCACTATATGGTAATTTTGAATCACTGAAGCTAGGTCCCTAGAATTCTCATACACTAACTACCAGCTATGATTTTGTTCAGAATTTAAAACAATTCTATGAAAATATCATGGCTCTTGTATTAGTAACAGAGAAAACAGAGTTCTCTTTATGTTACAACTATTTTAAAATGAAAGTATTTTAAAATGGGCAGCAGCCTGAATCCACAGGACTCAAAGGAGAAGGTTTCCTGTGCTGGTCCTATTTATAATTATAGAATCATCTCTAAATAAGAAGATTCTGGAATTGATTCCCACTACCATCCCAGAAATTCAATTCAATACTTTCTTATTAAATTACTATACGAATTACCCTATCATATATACACATATATGTTTCTAGGAGATATGTATATATACATATGTAAATATATATATGTATGTATATATACTTTTTTTAAAAGAAAATCTAAATCTCATTCATGTAAGACCTTCATATTCTGAGGATTCACAAAAGTCATTTATGTCAGTAGTTAGGGGATAATGAAATGAATAAAATATAAGACAGTTTAGACCTAGTCTAGCTGCCACTAATAATTAAATGTTCATATATAAGGAAGATATACTGACAAATATATATTTTCAAATAATTCTAGTTTTATTAATTGGGCAATATACATTATTAAATCATGGTTATGCTGTTTCAGAGAATGGAATTTAGAAGAAATTTTCCAAGTCATCTAATTTTAAAATTTGTTTGTTAGCAGTTAATATGGTTTTATTACTGTAAAAAAACAAAAACAAAACAAAACAAAACATGTGCATCTAAGGGAAGGGGAGGGGTAAGACTGTGGTTCATTATTGGAAATACCAACATCAACTGTGTGTACATATATGAAAATTCCAATTTCCATCTCAGTATGGGAAGGAAGAGATGGGTAGGCAGGGGGGGCACCAAGTGCTGTGTGCATGCATGTCATTGTCAACATGATTTACATTATGATGTGAGACTATAATGCACCAATAGAAGCACATATAAAAAAAAGGGCTGGGAAAAAAAATGTGCTATGCCATCTGGAATTTCCTTTCCTGGTCAAAAGAACCTGGGGAGGTACCTGGAGGTGCAGGCCTGTAACACCTGCTGCAGAAGCTTCTTCCCTTTGGCCCTCACCAAAGTGAAGCAAGAAAAACATAAATACAGATTCTAACATGAGGCTAGCTGCATTTGCCAGACATCCCTATCACTGCTTCATTAATCACTTATGATCATTTAATCAACTTTATACACATTCTGTTAAAGAATCTATGCTTCCTAACTGAGAAAACAGAGACCAAAAACCACCTCATTTTGTGATATGTGAACTATAGCTCAACAAAGCCATTTGAAGCTGGGCATGGTGGCACACACCTGTAATTTTAGTACCTGGGAGGCTGATGCAGGAGGATTGTAGGTTCAAGGACAGCCTCGGTAACCTAGTGAGACCCTGTTTCCAAAAAAATAAAAATTAAAATGGGCTGGAGGTGTAGCTCAGAGGTAGAATGCCCCTGAGTTTAGTCCCTGGTACCACAAAAAAAAAAATAAATAAAGCTGTTTAAAAGGAAAATCCAACAATCCAACATACTATGGCTGTAGGAGATCATGCAAGGACTAACTAAGGGTCTTCAGTTGATGACCTGCCTATTATCCAACCTTAAAAAACACATCACTTAGTTTCTTTACTTAGTCAGAGGCCTCCCTGTCTCCATAGAGCCAAGGAAAATGCCTAAAACTTGGGCTTGAAATTTGATGATAAAATTAGGTGCCTACATGACAATTTCTAAAAATAGACCTGTTTTAAAAAAATCCTTTCTAAAATCATCTTCCCAGGCCATGTGACTCAATTACTGTCTAGGTGACTAAGTATTATCCAAGACCCTATCCATGAGTCTCTAAAAAAGCTACTGTAGGGAGAATTCAAGACAGAGAGCATGTTTCTTAAATGTAAGGTATAGTTGCAAATGAGAAAGGCATCTCAGAAGAGAAATGTAGTTGCTGAGTTGTTCTTAAAAAAAGAAAAAGGGAAATAAAAAGTGAAAAGCAGCTGTTTTGATTATTTGGCAACAGTGGCTGTTGCTTGCATTTAATCTCAAAGACAGCCTTCAAATGAAAAAGATGACCTAAAAAGCTGCTTGAAAAAAAAAGACAGGTCTCTACTTCAGAAGATTTATCACTGATGTGATGGTATGGGTGGCCCTGTACTAATAACACAGCAAAATTTACTACACATCAAAGCCTGGGTTTTCTTTTCTTCTTAATCGCTTACTCTTCTTGTTTTATAGGAAGAACCAAGATTCTGTATGATAATGCAGTTCTGAGAATCAATAAGGAAACTTGATATCCAGGATAAGCAAAAGCAGATTAACCCTGTGTTCATCTTTTCTGCCACAATAAATATATATGAGATGCTTTGACAGTTTAATAGGTATTTTTATCGTCCCTGTGGCCAAAAAAAAAAAAAAAAAAGAAAAGAAACTCAAACACTTCTGTACAATTCATGTATATTCAATGGAATTTGAGAAAAGGTTGTCCCATAAAAGGATATGTTAAGTAAAGGTCTTGTTATTTTATTTTTAAAATGGAGAAGGTAGAATACAGTCACTAAATAATAACCTAAGTCTTACATTAACTAAATTCTATCACTAAGACAAGCTGAGAGCATTATTTACTTAAAAGAGGGGTTCATAATATTATTTCACACCATGACTATTTGTGGGTTTTGTTTTTTTTTTTTACACACAAACATCTTTAAAATTTTATTAGGAAACATTATTTATCTAACACATTGTGCATATTTTGAATTATTTGAGTGTTAAGAATTATGTACCTTGCAAAAAAAAGTCCAGAAAAGGAGACAAGAGAAATCTTGAATACAATTATAGATCACAAGCAGTTTTTTATCAATACTGTTCAGAGTCCCAGGAATTACAAACTTAGAGAAATATCTGTTGTCTTGACAATCCCCATATTTAAAATTTTCCAAGTGATTTCTTACAATTGTCCTCTATAGTATTTTTTTCCTGCCACTGACATATCATGAAAAACAAAAAAAGAAGGACAAAGAAAGGTATCCCTCCTTTTTTTGGTAATACTAGAGGTTGAAGCCAGGGGCATTCTACCTCTGAGCTAGAGCCCCAAACCCATTTTATTTTATTTATTTTACTTTGCTTTATTTATTTTGAAACAGAGTTGCACTAGGTTGATGAGAGTATCACTATTTGCCGAGGCTGTCCTTGAACCTGGGATCCTCCTGTCTCAGCCTCCCAAGTACTGAGATTACAAGCATGTGCCACCATGTCCAATCCTCCCACCCTCTCCCCCCTTTTTTTTTTAATAAGAAAGAAATGAGCTAGAAATCTGACTTAGGAAAGTAAGCACAAAAGGATTTAGAGACTACTAGAAGCTGAGGTGCCTGCAGGGAAATGGTATTGTGCTAAATTAGAAATCTTCCATGGAGCTCCAACCCTGGGGACAGAAGATGTGAATGGCAGGAGAAAAACTATTCTGCAGAAAAACTCAGGCTTTCTCCTTGCTTCTAAGTCAACTTCCCTGTTAATCTGTTTCCAGAAATTGCATTGGCCACTTCAGTTTGCCTTAAAAATATTTTAATGTAAATGACACCACATTTTATGAGAGTAAAAGGTTCCCTAGAGGAACAGTAACCTCTCCAACCCTTAAGTAGATCCTTTCTCTTTTGGCATCTGCTCCCCAAATTACAGCACTTTCTCTAATCTCTTTACCCGTTTTCAGATTGCAACCTTGACCCATAGGTCTTTATCATGTATCCATCTTTCTACTGCCACTATAAGTATAATTAGGACTTTGAGACAATGATTATTGATCATGCTCTAATCAAATGATGGGTAGTAACCAGTTAATTGCCAGCCAAAAGTCAACATGTTGTATGACAGATGTCTCTCTACACACTCAACCTCAAGATTTAGAACCCTAATCCAAAGACATGCTAGAATTCTCATATTTTATATTTTTAAAATATTTTAAGCTAATAAAAGTAGATACTCAGTGGTCGTTACTTTTGATATTATAAGAGATCAAATACTGTCAGAACTAATGATACTGATGATTGGTCATGATCTTTCATTGGTAACATAATAAATCATGTCTCTACAATGATGTGTATTTTCACCTTTTGACCCCAAGGAAATTTGTTCCCTCCTCCATCAATACATAGTCCTGACATATAAAAAGGATTTGCCATTCCTCTCTCAGTGGTCTAAAACTCATACGAGGGCAGTTGTCCTGAGGTGTTCATTCAAATGAAATAGGCTTTGTATGGGAGTATGTCTTTACTATTTTTTGTCCAACACAACTGACATTACAAAAAAACTACCCAAATGCATAATCAAATTTGATAGATATACCAAGAGGGTCTTTAAGCAGACTATCATTTCAATTTAAAAATTAAAGACTACAAAGAAGTAATTATCAAGAACCTCCAAAATGAATTAGATATGTATATAAAAAGGTCAAATTGCCAGTTGTGGTGGCACACATCTGTAATCCCATTTATTCCTACTTGGGAGGCTGGCAGGACGATTGTAAGTTCAAGGCCAGCCTGAGAAACTTAGTGAGACCCTGTCTAAAAATTAAGAGGACTAGAATGTAGCTTAACGGTAGCATGCTTGCCTTCCAGGAGTGAGGTCCTAGGTTCGATCCCTAGTACTACAAAAAACGGGGGACAAACAAAATGCACTGCAATTTTTATGACTATTTTATAATGTAGAGTATATGGGAGACAATGTGCAGAGAACAGCTATTTAGTTACATAAAATCTAGTATTCAAAATTGACCAAATTATCTTATGTGCATAAATGTATATGTAAGAACAAATTTCACTATTATGTATAATTATGATGCACCGATAAGAAAAACCTTAAAATAAAAAAATAACCTAAGATTAAGATTGTAGCTCCTCTACTTATGGCATTACTTTTCACATGCTATGCTACCAGTTTGTGCTTTGGTTTCTGTAAAGTAGGGCATTAGTTATATATTTATAATCACAGGTTGTTTTAAGGATTAAATGCATATAAATCCACGTGCTCACCACATCATTTAGCAATAAGTATTAGTTATTACTATTGTTAGTATTATAATATTGAGCTTATTTAACTGGAAATTTCAAACAATCAGAAAATTGGCGGCTTTCAGGTTCAAGACAAAAATGCTCGCTAAGTATCAAACAACAAATGCATGACTTATACTCTGTTATCACAATTCTAGTTTCTTTTGTTTTATAAATCTAGAGGCATTTATAGTTCTCCAAAATCAAAATGAAAAATTGTATTTCCAAAGTATTCTGATCAGTTAAGGTTCTACTTTAAAATTCTTTCTAGAGTCCAAATCTAACACACAATAGTTCTCCCTAAATAGAGGGGTAAATTTAGAACTTAATTTTTAAATGTACTGAAAATAAGTGTAAGTGAAAGGTGAGATTAATATATCTTATTAAAGGAACAAAAAATATCTTCTTTCAGACATAGGGCTATCTTTGTAAGCTTTGGGGAAAAAGATTAAAAATAAAAGTTTTAATAGAACTTTAAAATCAGTATTACGTACACCTATCTGAAGGCTAAAACTGCCATCACTGAAGCACATAAGGCCTTGCAGATAATGCAAATTGTTAAGTCATTATGTTGCAAGTTTTCAGTTTTGTGAATATTTCAGTGAAATTGGCATGGGTGCACTAAAATAGGTTGGAAATGATAATCTAGAGCTGTTGTATCCTTTATTATCATTACAAACAAAAATACATTGTCCTATACACTGGGACAATATATAATCTGGGACAATTATATAATCTTTTATATAAATAAGCTGTCCCATAAATAAGACATTAGACAAATACAATATCTGGGACAATGGGACAAAACAGGCTAAAGAAAAATCACTAAAATGTAAATTACTAAAAACAAAGTTGCAATCAACACTAAAATCTAGACTGTGGGAAACTGCATATGATAAACAATTTAATTTCTCCAACAAATATATTGCAAGGAAGAACAGATAAATTTTAAATTTTAATTAAAAACCTTAAACTGAGCCGGGCGTGGTGGCGCACGCTTGTAATCCCAGCATTTGGGAGGCTGAGACCGGAGGATCTGGGTTCGCGGCCAGCCTCAGCTACCTAGTGAGGCACTCCGCAACTTAGTGAGACCCTGTTTCAAAATAAGGAATGAAAAAAAATAGGGCTGGGGGTATAGCTTGGAGGTAGAATCCCCCTGAGTTCAATCCCCAGTACCACAAAAAACAAACAAACAAACAAACAAACAAAAAACAAAACTTAACCTGGCATAACTAAACTATAAGGATAAATGCTTCAGTATAAAGACATGAACAAAAGTACAGTAAGGATTACTGGAAAAGTCAGGATGGGGTTTGCAAGTGCACAAGAGGAGGAGGTGGGGACCTGGTGCCAGAACTCCAAGCTGAAGAGCTAGCCAAGCTTTGTGGCTTGAACTGGACAGACTATAAGGGGGCTCACTTTTAACTGATGAACCCATATGTGGTTGTATGTTTATTTCTGTGTGTGGTGTTATATTTTACACTTTGAAAGATTTTAGAAATAAAATTATAATCTGAAAGATTCACCAAAGCACCTATTATATATCTTTTCATGTAAAAATATTTCTTTTCCCACATTTACCTTCCCATCCTTAAATCAAATACATTGTACCAGAATTTTCACAAATAAAAGTTCCATAGCACTTAAGGAGAGCCATTTAATGGACTGGTTTATAGCCATTGTTTAAATCTAGCAGAATGGTTTTGTTTTGTTTTGTTGCTTAAATATGCATATTTTATGATTATAATGCACCAAAAAAAAAAGAAAATAGCAGAATGATTTTGATTATTTTTTTTTGCCTCCTCAGGATACATGTGAACAGCTGGACACAGTGGTGCATACCTGTAATCTCAATACTTGGGAAGCTGAGACAGGTAGGTCACAGGTTTGAGGCCAGCCTCAACAACTTAGCAAGACCCTGTTTCAAAATTTAAAAATTGCAAAAGCGCTAGGGGTGTAGCTCAGAGGTAGAATGCTCCTGGGTTCAATCCCTAGTACTAAAAAAGAAAAAAAAAAAAAGTACGTACAGACAATGTTCATGACAAACAACACACACAATCTTACAGAGTTAATCTTTGATTTCATACACCTATTTACCTCAGTCCCAAGAGAACTGCCAACTTTAAAAAACACAAGCAACACCTGATAGGGTTCTTAACGAAAGCACTATGGGCTAGATTGTTTCCTCCCAAATTCATATGTTGAAGTCCTTAATTTTCAGTGCCTCAAATATGTAACACTATTGGCGATAGGGGTTGTTATTTATTTATTTATTTATTTATTTATTTAGTGGGGGGGTGCTGGGTGTTGAACCCAGGTGCATTCCACCGCTAAGCTATACCTTCAACCTTTCTCCTCCTTCCTCCTCTGTAGTCCTTCCCTCTCTCCCTCCCTCCTTCCTCCTCCTCTTATTTTTTCATAAGTGGATAATAAACTTCCTTAATAAATTATAAAATATATTTTTATTGGTGCATTGCAATCATACATCTTTGTTAGATACAAGCTGGTAAAGGCATACATGCACATATTTCTCATTTAACCCTTCCCCAATTCCCGCCCCACTCCCTAAAATATATTTTAAAACTCAAAACTGCACATTAGAAGTATCACTGAAAATTAAAACCACGATTAGTAGTATTGAGGAGATTCTCATCCCTCCCGCCCAATCACTTACTTTCATTTCCACAGTCTTGCCTCCAGGTTCGATGTGTCTCTCTATGTAGTCAGAGGATAACAAGTCACTGCAACAATAAAAAGAAGTGATGAGTAAAGAGGACCCTAAAATGCAGAACATCTGATGCAGATCAAGTCCATACATATCAGCTTTAACAATTTGTTAAGCAAGATTTTAAAACATCAGCACTTTATAGAGTCAAGGAAAGCCCAGTATTTCTAAAAGGACACATAGTTGAACTGACTACACCACCTGTTTTCCCATTGCCTAGAAGAGATGATCCAGCTATCAGGTCTAGAAAACTACCATTGCCACACTTCCCACCACCACCGCCCCCCCCCCCATGGTGGTATTGGGGATTGAACTCAGGGTACTCTACCTACCACTAGGCTACATCCACAGCCCTTTTCAGTTTACTTTGAGACAAGGTCTTGCTAAGTTTCCCAGGCTGGTCTTGCAGTCCTCCCTCTGCTTCCCAAGCTGCTGGGATTACAGGCATATAAAAATGCCTGTCTTTATCACACCAGTGTTTTAAGAACATTTTATTCTTAATTTCTTTTTAGTTTAGCTTTTGATTAAAAAATTTTAATTGACTACCATATCTTGCATTTCCTAATGAGTTATATGTGCTATTTTTATCTGAACAAGTACCAGTTTCTAACACACACACAGAAAAAAAGGAGATGGCAAAGAAAGTTAAAAGAAATGAAAAGGAATACATGATCAGCATTTTAAAATAATTTTCTTTTGAAGTCTCTCCTAAATCTTCTTGTACAATCTTAAATGTTCATATAGTCTTAAATATGCCTCTCCTTAATTCCATATATCTGAGAAAATTCTTTTCTAATAGAGGTGCTTCAAGACACAACTTCCACAAAAAGTATTTAATTTTTAAAGTACTAAAATATAAGTAAAATAATCATTAATAAGAAAAAAGAATACATGAAGCTATAAATTTCTAATGCTACTCTATTTATAGACATTGATCCAATTAAAAAATCTTTTTAGAAATGCCCTGTAGGTTACCAAGCCAAAATTGTTACCATTATAAAAAAAAAATACTGAGCACATAAACCCATCATAAGCACCATGCTTTCCATTGCTTGAAATGTAAACAGAATGTGCAAACAAGCATTACATTAATGCAGGCACCATAATGCTGTAGTGTCGCATGCTTACATTACCATTTAGGAAACCTATAATTATAATCTAAGTCCGTGCTTCATTTGTCTTTGGAATACATTTTTCTACTGAATTTATGTGGGAGCCAGTGAGAATGTGCTAAGGCAAGTTGCAGAGAACACAACCAAAAGTGGCTTCAACAGTCAAGACATTTATCATCTTACTTCTTGTTAGAAATTCCAGGGCAAGTGTAATGTGAATTTGCATTTGAGGATATTCAGTTCTGTTAGATGAATACATTTCAGGTTTACAAAAATGAAGACAAGCCCTTTAAGACATTTAAGTATAGATGAGTAATTAGTAAGCAAAATTTTGTTAGATGTGGGCAGAATTTATAGGATGTTTTTATTTCTTAAGATCAGATGTGTATATCAGATTGATAGAAAGAGATGGGTCATTAAGAGACATCTAATATTTGCAAGGCACCTACATAATAAATGCTCATGATATACTAAATATACAAAAGATACTTAATATCCAGGGTAGAGTAAATATACAAAGCAATTAATATTAATAGAGTCTTAGTTCAACCACCCACCTGTGCTACCCAAGGTTTCTCAACTTTGACCCCTTTGACATTTAGGGCCAGATAATTCTTTGTCTTGGAAAGCTTTCTTGTAAATTATAGTGTACTTAACAGCATTCCTAGCTCCTACCAAGTTGATTTAGCAAGCCATGTGATTTGAGGGTTTGAATTTTGTCTGTGGAAGCTTTCTGTTTCCTGACCTGTAGGATAGCTTTCCTGGTAGTGTAACTGGAGGCTACCGTTGCATCTAGGTAGTTTTTCTAAATAGGGTTACTTCCAGGTGGGTTCATATGGTAGCTCAGCACCATTAGCAAGACCAACAGTAGTTTCAACTTTTTGTTCTGCCATCAGTCCATGTGATGGTTGCTTCTTCTCTTAACTGGCTTCTCTCATGGCCCTAACATAGCTGCTGCCATTCTGAGTTGCTCATGAAGACAGAAACATCCCAAGGTTAAAAACAAACAAACAAACAAAAAAACCTGTGTTTCTGTAAAGGAATGAGCAAATCACACACACACACACACACACACACACACACACACACACTCATGAATACTCCTAGTATTCATCTTATCAAATGTTCTGTGTCAGAATTACATTACATAGCCATCCTAAACCAATCCTTTGACAAAGACATTTGTCTCTGAACCACCAAGATTCTCCTCCCTAGCCTCCCTTGAACATCATGACTACTTTGAGAGGGTTACAGTACTAGGAAGAAAGAGAATAGTGGAGAAACACCAAAAGAGCCCATCCCAGACACTATCTTCAGGTATCATTGATTTTATTTGCTTGCAGTATTGTGAAAGTCTGCTAAGGATTGTTATTTTAATTATTAGGCTGAAAAACCTTCTACTTAAAATATCACTGTTTCTTCTACTGAAGCATACAATCCTTACTACCATCATGTAGGAATGTAAGTAAATTCTCTCCCAGCCTTCTAAAGTAGAGATAATCACATTTACCTTATGAGCTTCTCCTTAGAACATTATTTATTGTTAAGTAACGATCACTTAAATCATTTTAAGTGTAGGCAAACAGAGGATCTCCTTAGCATGGAGGAATTTTTATTTTGCTGCAAGTGGATACGGCAGAATTCATTCTGTGCTAACAGATAGGATCTGTGGGATCCTATCTCCCTCGCTGTCACAACAGTAGTCTTTTTTCTTCTTTCATGTGTATGCCAAATATTTCACAAATTTCCAAAGGCTTCTGAAAAATAAGGAAGCTGCCTCGTAAAGGCCTTAATCCAACAAAACTGATAATACTCCAGCATCCACATCACAGCCTGTTAACCAAGCCCATACCCCAAACAGGAGACATACCAGGCGGAGTTCTGCAAAAGACTGGCTACCAGTGTGAAACACCCTCCCCAGAAGTGGGAGAAAAACATTACCTTACAGAGGCAATGTTTATTAACATACCATCTAGATTCCTTCCCTTGGGAATCTAAACTAGTAAATCTGGAGGGAAGGGGGACAAAAGGCAGAAATAAGCAGAGTCCAGAGAAACTGAATTGTTCCAATGGGTAATTCCAAAGTGAAAGCCCCAAATCTCTGGGGCTGAACTCCACAAGTCCAAAACAGTCCCTTCCTGATATTGGATATCTGAGGATCCCATCCCCACCCTTTCACCAGAGATAATCTCCATTATTGAGCTATGTGAATAAAATCAAAAGCACCCCAGTAAAACACTCCTTAGAGGAATAGTAGTTGTAGTAGTAGTAATAACAATAATAAATTTTTTTAAAAAACAACTTTTAAGTCTTCCATGTTTTCAAATTTCAAGGGAACATTTTCCTTTGAATTATAAAATCTAGGCATTAAGAGAGTATGAGTCACCACGGGAATGTAATTACAGCAAAGAAAAACTCTGCTCAGGAATTATGCAGCTATTTCAACTAAGCTTCTGTATCTATGAGTATTGCTAGAAAAGGTTCCATGTAATTTAAACCAAAAACAGCCTGTGCAATTTGATTTTGTTTGTTTGCAGTATTGTGAAAGTCGGCTAAGGATTGTTATTTTAATTATTAGGCTGAAAACCCTTATATTTAAAATGTCAGTGTTTCTTCTACTAAACCATACAATCCTTACTACCATTAAGTGGGAGCCTAAATAAATTCTCTCCCAACCTCCTGAAGTAGAGATAATCAAATGTCAGTGTTTGTTCTACTAAACCATACAATCCTTATTACCATTAAGTAGGAGCCTAAATAAATTCTCTCCCAACCTCCTGAAGTAGAGATAATCAAAACTAGCTTATGTGCTTTTCCTTAAAACATCACTATCTATTGTTAAGTAAGGATTCACTTAAATCATTTTAGATGTAGGAAAACTGGGGATCTCCTTAGCATAGAGAAAATTTTATTTTAATACAAATGTATAGAGCCGGGCGTGGTGGCGCACGCTTGTAATCCCAGCATTCGGGAGGCTGAGAC
>PVLC010006228.1:0-70295 GCA_004027655.1 Graphiurus murinus | reverse complement strand
TGTGAGCTGTGTGAGCAGTGGCGCTTTCTCTCCACTGCTCTGCATCAGTACCTAACAGGCCGGCCGCACCGGGTGCTCCGTCAGTACTGTGGAGACCGCCGAAGGCCAGGATGTGCTGTATTTGACTTCAAAATCCCAGTTGCTGGAATAGCAGTGCTCTGTCAGTATTTGTTGACTGTATAGTTTTTTTTATTACATCAGGTTCTTTTTTCTATGACATTTTATTTCTCATTTATTGTTGATTTTATACCTGGATAATTGTACAATAATGGGAAATGTGTTTGAGTAAGAAGAGTTATCTCATTGGAAATAGGAGACGATTCAACAAGAAGTCTTATACATGTATGTGCATAACAGTAGACTTACCAAAACCTATTTCCAGAAAAGAGAAATTTCAGAGCAGAGCACAGTGGCACATATCTATAATCATAGCTACATGGGAAGCTGAGGCAGGAGGATCTCAAGTTTGAGGCCAGCCTGGGCAACTTTGAGAGTTCCCGTTTCAAAATAAAATGAAAAGGGCTGTGAGTGTAGCTCGGTGGTACAGTGCACAGGTTCAGTCCCCACTGATGCAAAAAATAAAAAGAAAGGATAAAAGAATTTTCACTCCTGTTGGATAAGACTTAAGAAAAGAGATGACTAGTCCTATGTCCATATTTCAAAGTGACCTTTACGTCAGAGTAGAGTAAAAATGAAGGCTGTGTAGAGTTTGCGATGGGCTCCAGATGCACAAGGAATCCTGTGGGCTGCAGGTAAGTCAGGTCCCTAGCTCACGAGCTCAGTGGCACTCGGTGTTCCTGGGGCAGAGTCTCCCCAGGTTCCTAACTGGGGAAGCCGCTGCCCCAGCCGGCAGAGTCGTCTCGGGTCAGAGGACAGGAGGATGCCTTGGTTTTTCATGTATTCAGGGCTCAGGTCCACATTTGGAACAAGTCATTTTGTTCTGTTGAATAGAGAGAAGTTTTGCAAATACTTTTTCCAGGGTTCCAGAAAACTCAGTTCTCTGCAACCAGCAGTTTACTCTGATTTGTTTTGTCATCTGTGTGATTTTCATACTTGGTCTGAGACCTACAGTGACACATGCATTTCTGTACATTTGGGAAAGAATCCAGAGTCACTGACATTGGAAGGAAAGAGACTTTTTTCCTTTAAAAATGTCATAATGTAGCCAGGCATGGTGGCACATGCTTATAATCCCAGCATTTGGGAGACTGAGGCCAGAGGATCTGGGTTCGAGGCCAGCCTCAGCTACTTAGTGAGGCCCTCTGCAACTTAATGAGACCCTGTTTCATAAAAAATAGGGCTGAGGGTATACCTCGGAGGTAGAATGCCCCTGAGTTCAATCCCCAGTACCGCAAAAAGAAAAAAAAAAGTCATAATGTCCTTTAGATGTAGCTAGTCCTGAAGAGATTACTAAAATGTTATTCCAATTAATGTAAATTTTAATTTTTCAAAAGATTTATGTGAGCCGGGTGTGTGGTGGCGCACGCTTGTAATCCTAGCATTTGGGAGGCTGAGACCAGAGGATCTGGGTTCGCAGGCAGCCTCAGCTACCTAGTGAGACCCTCCGCAACTTAGTGAGACCCTGTTTCAAAATAAAGAATGAAAAATAGGGCTAGGGGTGTAACTCAGAGGTAGAATGCCCCTGGGTTCCATCCCCAGTGCTGCCAAAAAAAAAAATTATCGCTTTGAGCCAGGCGTGGTGGTGCATACTTGTAATCCCAGTATTTGGGAGGCTAACACAGGAGGATCCAGGTTAGTGAGGCCCTCTGCAACTTTAGTGAGACCCTGTTTCAAAAAAAAGAATAAAAAATAGGACTGGGAGTGAAGCTCGGAGGTAGAATGCCCCTTGGTTCCATTCCCAGTTCCGCAAAAAAAAAAAAATTTATCTGTTTGGAAGCTTAATTATTAATGTAATCTCTTAGTAACTATTAAGTATCCTAAGAAAAACTAGTTTTTATAGGAGTTAAGGTCTGGGAAAATTTGTTTATTGCTAGGCTGGCCCTTAAAGTCTTCCTAAAAGCTGGGTGTGGTGGTGTGCGCATGCCTGTAATCCTAGTACTTGGGAGGCTGAGTACAAGGGCAGCCTCAGCAACTTAGCAAGGCCCTCTGCAACTTGGTGAGACCCTGTTTCAAAATAAAAAAATAAAATTGAACAAGAAAGTAGCTTCCAGCCCAGTGTGGTGGTGCATGTCTATAATCCCAGTACTTGGGAGGCTGAGACAGGATTGAAAGTTTGAACAACTTAGTGAGATCCTCAGCAACTTAGCAAGACCCTTTTTCAAAAATGTTTTAAAAAGCCGGCCATGGTGGTGCACACCTGCAATCTTAGTACTTGGGAGGCTAAGACAGGAGGATCACAAGTTCGAGGGCTGCCTCAGCAAGTAGTGAGACTCTCTTCAACCTAGCGAGACCCTGTTTCAAAAATAAAAATAGGGCTAGGGGATGTAGCCTGGAGGTAGAGTGCCCCTGGCTTCAATCCCCAATACCACACACACACACTTTTTACAGTATCTCATATGTCACACACACACACACACACTAAAAAATAAAATTTAAAAAAGCTGGGGTGTAGTTCAGAGATAGAATGCCCCTGGGTTCAATTCCCAGTACTGCCATAAATAACTCGGTATACTTGATGTATACATGTGAAAGTCTCCAGAGTGTTTTCTTAAGAGCTAATTGCTGAACTTGTGCCAGTGTTACCCAGGACTCCCCACCGGCTTTCCAAAGCAATTGTACTGATTTATATTGCTACCAACAAGGGGCGATAATTTCATGGTCTTGCCAAAACTTGGTATTAACCAACTTTGTTATTGCATATAAAATGGTATCTCATTGGGGCTTTAATTTGCATTTCCCTGGTCTCCAAGGAGATCGAACATCTTTGTGTATGTGTTTTTATGAGCCATTTGTGTTTCTTCTTTTGCAAAATTCCTATTTGTTTCTTTTGTCCCCTTTTTCTACTGAGTTGACTTTTCCTTACTGATTCATAGGCGTTCTTTGTATATTCTGAATACTAGTCCTTTGTTGTTTGCATGGATTGCAAATACTTTCTCCTGTACATTCATTTATGTAACCCTTTAATGAACAGAGCTTTTAGTTTTAAAGTTTTTATTTTGGGGGCCTGATAAATCCTTCCCTTTGCCAAGGTTATAGTGCTTTTCTCTTGTGTTATTTTCTAAAAATGTTACAGTTTTGTATTTCACATTAATGCTTCTGATTTCTTTCTTTCCTGTATGGTTCTTATGGCCTAATTTCACCTTTTCAAAGTCCCATCCTTCCTCGCCTGTGCCTTGTCTGGGCTGTCTGCAAGTGTGGGGGCTCTCTGGGCCCGGCATGTTTGTCCCTGCTCTGACACACCCTCGTCCTTCCACGGGTTCAAGAGTATCCTGGCCTTTTGCCCTTCTAGTTAAATTTTAGAATCGCCTTGTTAAGTCAACTTCTACCTGAAAAGAGAAATGAAAAACTTACGGAGATCTTGATATTCAGTTGCTCTGAATCCGTACATCAGTTTGAGGAGAACTGACATGTTCACACTATTGAATCTTCCAAAAACAGAGCATTTATTTTTTATTTGTCATCTTGAATGTTTTAAAATAAAACTATAATTTCCTGCTTATAAGACTTACTATATTTTGATAGATCTATTCCCAGGACTTTATATCTTATACGTGTTATATATAAAATTTAAAATTTTTTTTCTTGCTTGGCATGTACACAAGTCAGTTTAAAAATAGATTTTGTGTGCTACAGCCTTATTAGACTCTTATGCTAATAGTAGCTTATTGGATTTCTTAGGATAGTCTGCATGTGGAGTCCTATCCTCTGAGAAGAATTCCTTTGCCCAGTGCCTGCATTGTCTTGCCTTGTTTTGCTAACTGGTCAACCCAGTGTGCTAGAGGTAGTGGTAGCTGGCACCCTGATCTTGTTCTTAATCTTAAGTGGAGTACATTTCCCATTAACTATTACATTGATTAATACTTACTCTTTATTAATTCAAGCAAGTTGCTCTTCCTTTGCCTAGAGATTTTATTACAAGTGGACGTTAAATTTTATGTAAGCATTTTTCTGCATCCTTTGAGATGACTAACAGCTCTACCCCTGTTTTGGCCTCCTGCCCCTCTCCGTCCCCATTAACAAATTTGGTGAATCTTGTTCATTGATTTTCTTTATACCCCAAAGCAACCTTTTATTCCTAGGACATGATGTGGGTCTTCCTAGACTTTAGACATGATGTGGGTCTTCCTAGATCGGGCTTGCTATTATTATGAAAGTTCTTTCTGTGTGTTGGTGAAACAGGCTCTTCATCCTTTGTCAGGTTGTCATATGAAAGTTCTGCTGACCTCACTAAATGAGTTAGCAAGCCCTTCCTCTTTGTGTGGTGTTCCTGTTCTCTGGGAAAGCTTGTGAAGGATGAGAGTTATTTGTTCCTCCAACTTTTGGAAGCACTCTTGAGTAAAATTCTCCAGGCTTTGTATTCTCTTTTTGGGAAGACTTTTACTTACTAATTGGTTATTCCTAGATTATTTACCTGCTCTTTCTCTCATTTTCTTCTTTCATATTATCAGAAATTTACAACTTATGTGATCCTTTTGAAAGAACCAAGATGATATTTTCCTGTTATGTTTTTCCCATTTTGTTAATTATTGGCCATAACTTTATTGTTACTTTTTCTCTATTTTCTTTGAATTGTAATTTTTTTTGTGTGTGTGTGGTACTGAGGATTGAATTTAGGGGCATTCTACCTCTTAGCTACACCCCCAGCCCTATTTTTTATTCTTTATTTTGAAACAAAGTCTTACTAAGTTGCAGAGTGCCTCACTAGGTAGCTGAGGCTGGCTGTGAACCCTGATCGGGTCTCAGCCTCCCAAATGCTGGGATTACAAATACGTGTCACCACGCCCGGCTGAATTGTAATTTTTTTAAATCGCTGCTCTAATCCTTATCTTCTCTGTACCATTTGACAGTAATTAAACTACCCCATCTCTGTAGCTCTTTCTTCCTTGCTTCCTGAGACACCAGTCTTGAAGTTTCTTTCCTCTGTTTTTCTAACTGCTACTTCTCCAGCTCTTTGTCCATATAGCTCCAAATGTTGGTGCCCTCTGTTTTTAACCTACTTTTTTCTGTACCCATTCTTTTTTTTAATTTAATTTTATTTTTTTATTTTTTGCAGTACTGGGGATTGAACTCAGGGGCATTCTACCTCCGAGCTATACCCCCAGCCCTATTTTTTATTCTTTATTTTGAAACCGAGTCCACTAAGTTGCAGAGTGCCTCACTAGGTACTGCTGAGGCTGGCCGCGCACCCAGATCCTCCAGTCTCAGCCTCCCAAATGCTGGAATTACAAGTGTGCGCCACCACGCCCGGCTTTGTACCCATTCTTAATTAATGGATATTTTTGTTCTGTCTGGATATTTCTCATCCATCCATCCATCCATCCATCCATCCATCCATCCAGTGATAGGTATTGATGCAGGGCCTCCCACGTGCGAGGCAAACATTCTACCACTGAGTTACACCCCAGTCCTGCTTTCCTAATTTAGCTATCACTGTTATGTGAGCGACTAGACAGAACCAGGGGACCCGGTCTTGTAATTTAGCTCTTCTGCTAACTAGCCATGGTATCTTGAGCAACTAAAATTCCTTGAGTGTTTGGATTATAGGATCTCTGAGGTTCAGCTCTCTGAGGTTCACCCACAGAGCCTGTAGCTCAAGCCTGCCATTTCTGAATGCCCTCTGACCACTTTCCTTGGTGCTTTCTCATGGTTTCCTGATCTCCATGTGTCTTATGTGACGCGCCTTCTCCCCAGGGAGTGAACTCCTTGGCTCCTTTCCCAGTGTCCCTATTCTCCTAAGCACACCCCACAGGTGACTTGGCTTTGGCTGACAACATCTGTCTCCTCACTCCATCCACACTCAGTGGGGCGGGGGTGCGTCCAGCCCAGTTCCACAAGAATTATTTCCATGTGATACCTGCTTTCTTCTACTCTTGCCTCACAGTGGAGCCTCAACATCTTATTATTAAAAGAAATTATCTGCCTTTGCACCTTAAATTTATATTGTTTATCTGAGTTGTTAAGTGTTCATTTTACCTTAGTACCTTTGAATACTGTCTTATATTCTTCTACAAGCTGGGCATGGTGGCTCATGCCTGTAATCCCAATATGTGGAAGGCTGAGACAGGAGAATCACAAGTAGACTCTCAGCAACCTAGTGAGACCCTTTTTCAAAAAATTTAAAAAAGTAATGGCCGGGGGTGGAGCTCAGAGGTAAAACACCCCTGGGTTCAATCCCCAGTACCACCAAAATAAAAAATAAAAAAGGAGGAGGTGCAGACACAGTAAAGGTTCAGGAAAACACAGTTCATTAACCACACAGATTCTAGAGATAGGCATGACATTCCACACGGTCCCACATGAGAAAGACACCAAGGTTGTCAGGAGTCAGGAAACAGAAGAGGGAAAAGTTTAGGTCACTGCCTTTATTGGGTTTTGGTGGGCAAGCTGCACTCTTTAGGACTAGCTAGTTTGAATAATTTGGGGGGACTTTGAGCTGTGGGGGTGGTCTCTGGCTGCCTGGTTCCTGGTCCGGGGATGACAGGAGAGAGGGCGCTTGCCTCCAGGGTCTGACAGGAGAGAGAGGGCTCTGGGTTGGTCAGTTTGCAGATCCAAGACATCGCCCTGGCTGGGCCCTTAGCTGTCTCAGAGAATTAACCAACCCTAGGAGAGTTTCTCCCCAGCTGGAAATATTTTTAAAGATGTCAAAACATCATAATATGTCTAAAATTTTAAATATTTACGGTACAAATGCATCCCCCCAAGAGGCAGAGCCATGGCACTTAAACAGCAGTGGTCTAGTGGAGACCACTGGACCAGGGATACCAGGTCAGCCTCATTGAGTGCTCCGTGACTTACAAGGAGCTCATTATAATTTTTATGGGCACTGGAAAGAGGAATCCGTGTGTAGGGTTTTGATGGAGCGCATGAGAATGAAATCTTTGGTTCTGGAAGACATCCTGTTGATAATGTGTTAATCTCCGAGTGTTAATCTGTTTTTCCTAATCTCATCTTCCGGTAGCCTTGTCACATTTCTTTAATGGTTCACGATCTTTCCTCTACTTTTATTGAGTTATGATTGATGAATACTCCAGCTGTGTAGAGTTAGAGTCCCCACACAGGCAGTGATTTCCTGCGTAGAGAATCGGGCGGCAGTTGACGACAGAACGCAGCACTCTAAGGTAGTGGGGCCTCTGCGTGCGGCTCGCGGAAGTGACTGGTCACTCCAAACGCCATTTCATGCTAGTTTCCAACAACTTGGCAAAGGTGGGCCTATAATTTCCTGTTGGTAAGAGACTTTAGGGAGGAAAAAACATAGGAAATGATCTCCATCAATTTCTAAGGAAGTGAAATATATACACATCTCTCTTTTATAGTTACCTCAAGGAGACCTCAAACAGCTCTTTGAGGCCATGCAATATACCTAAGAGATTAGGACCTGGAATGGCAGAAGTTAGCGCTCTTTCAGAAATGATGCCCTAAGGTTCTTTTATTCTCCTAACTGGTCTGGTTTGGGTGCATGCACACACAGGTGTGAGAGTAGGAAAGTGGGTCTTTCCAGTGGTAGGAAAGGGAAGTGTAGGACTATATCCATGTATCTAGAAGATTTTTACAGACTCTTCTGGTCTGTTACATTTTATTCAGTACAGAGCACTTTGGCTTTTTCTAAAAAATAAGTGAGTATCATAATTTGAAAACAATGTATGATCCTGTAGAAAATATTTCTGGATGTTAGGGCGGGTGCCATGTTCTTCCACAAATCAGTCCTGCCCCACACCAGAGCATTGCTAAGTGAATAGAAAGCACTGGTGTAACATTCTGGAAATGAAATTATAACCTAGTCCTTGCTAATGAGGCGCATGCGGCAGCTGTCTTGGGGAATGAAGAAATCCGTACAGCTGTTTTGGTTTCCATGTGCTTTTCAGATAAATAAAGAGATGGATTTGCCATCACATTGCCCTTCACTGCAGTGTTGGAGTCAGTGGCAGAGCTTTCTCCCTCTTGGCAAAGCCACGGTGATTTATCGTGTCTAAGTCAGAGATGGAGGGGGTGTGAAGAGGAGAGAGCTTTGAGGGCTCTGCCTGCCTTTCTTTACAACAGGGAGAATGCTCCAACACCATCTTATGACTGTAACTCACGTTGTTTGTTTCTTCCTTGGTGCCATGTATTTGTCCTGCAGTCAGTCCCGCCTTTTGAGGAGAACCCATTTTACTGTATTTCCTTTCTTTTGAATTCCTTATGCTTGGAGCTACTTAGGACACTGCTTATGAAAAATAGGTTCCTAATGAATGTTGGTGACTGAAGTCTAATACCTTATTTCATTTGAGTGTCTTTCTTTTAATCGTTACAAACATTTTTGCTTGCCTTCCAGGCACACAAACCAATGGTCTGGACTTTCAGAAGCAGCCTGTGCCTGTTGGAGGAGCAATCTCAACAGCCCAGGCCCAGGCTTTCCTTGGACATCTCCATCAGGTAGAATGTTCTGCTCAACCATAAGTGAGAATAAAATATGGAGACATAAAGTGCTCGGGCCTGGGGAAGTTATTTCAGAATATAAGACTTTTAAAAATCAAGCCTAGTGCTAATCACACCTGGTTGTATCATTCTGAATGCGAGTATGGAATCATTACAGCTTAGTTGACTGTGTAGCCATTGACCCCCCACTGTGTGGAATGTCTGTGATAGGAGCATTAGCATGAGTCTGTGGTGGCTTCCTGGAGGTAGACAATGCCCAGAGCCATCCAAAGTGGTGCAGCTACCACACCGGAGACCGTGGCGAGGGCTCTGAGCGCAAAGCCCACGCTCCTTCTCTGAAACAGCCTCAGACTGTTTTGCTATGGCAACTACTCAGCTTTTTGTGAAACTATGAGCCCTCTAGTTGGAGGTTCAGAAAGACCTGCCTTGAATTCATTACCCTGACACCATATGATTTTTTTTTCCCAAGTCTAAAACAGACCAGGGGTTCTCTTCATCCGTGTTGTAGTTGTAATGTAGAGAGGAAGAGAACACAAAAACATTGGCTGCTAAGAGTTTGGGAATATGGGATGTTACTGAAAAGAGAAAGCAAACAGTGAACACAGTTGGGAGATGGGGTATCAGAATACCTCAGCCCTTGGCCTCTGTTCGCAGTTATGTGTTAGGACGACAGTTTGCACGTCTTAGAGGTCTCTCCTTCTCCTAAAACCTAGAACTCATTTAATGCTGAAAACATTGACTCTGGCCTCGATACTGCAATCCTCCTGTGTCAGCCTTCCAAGTACTGGGATTGTGGGCATGTGCCACCACACAAGGCTTGGTTGTTGTTGTTAGTCTTTTACTGTGCCTAATGTATAAATTAAACTTTATCATAGATATCTGTGTATAGGAAAATCCAGCATATATAGGTTTGAACACTATTTGCGGTTTTAGGAATCCAATAGAAGTGTCTTGGAATGTATCATCTGTGCATAAGGAGGTGGACAGATGTATCTTTGAAATAAAGAAACTTCTCTATACATTTTCTAAATAAAATATTAAGATGAACTAATACCTGAAATTAATTTAAGAATATATTTTAGTGTAATCTAGAAAAACGTATATGTCATGTTTATTTCCTTCTAAGAACATACTCAAGCTTACAGCAACTTTTCTGGTTTATTATGGTGTTAGTTTTCTGTCGGTGTGACAGAATGCTGAGAGCAGTCATGGAGGAGGAGACACTGATTTAGGCCCATGGCCTCAGAGGCCTAGGCCATGAATGCTCGGTTCCTGTGCCGCGGATCCACGGTGAGCGTCGTCCAGGGGCGTGTGTGCTGGAGCAGGGCGGGAGAGAGAGAGAGAGGAAGGTTTCAGGGTCCAGGTGACCTCTTCAAGGGTCGGCCCCACACTCTAACTCCTTGCACTAGGCCCGGCCTCCCAACACTGCCATCAGCTGGCACAACTTTTGGAAGGTTATTTAAGATTCAAACCATAACATGGTCCAAATATATAAAATAATAATCCCTGAAGGTACATAGAGGGTATGTAATCTTCTCCCTACTGGGTCCAAACTGATTGCAACTTCTGTGCCAGCTCCAAGACCTCCAGATCTAGCCACCGATCGCTGCAATCATAGACCCTCCAACATCACTCAAACCAGAGAACTGAAAACCAAAATATTTTATTTGAAACTTTGCCGCTTTTGAATCCCCACCAAAACAAAAGCCCCTGCATAATCATCCACCATCTGATTAGGTGCATAGTTAACGTCCAGTATGATCCTTACCTTCTGTTTCCAGCCCACTCACTCGTTGACCAGGTGAGCTCATGGAACCTTTCCGTACCACAGTTCTACACATGCATGTGTACACAGAAGAGCTTGGTTTAGGTCTGCTGCCCCATAAACTAAGCTCCATGAAGATGGGGACCTCTGCGTGTTTACCGTATCCCCAGTATTTACCAAGGAGCCCAAGATATAATCAATCAGTGCTCAGTGATTATTTTTTAAATAAATGAGTAGATGAATGAGTGGCAAGACATATGGAAATACAGAGGAAGAAACGATTAGATTAGTTCTACCTTTACAATCCATGATATTGATGGGATGCAGAGATTTTTGAGCTCAGTGTTGAGGGATGTTAGAAATTAGCTAACTGAGGTGGTAAAGCCATGCTCTCATTTTTTATTTTTAACTTTCTATTTTGAAAACTTTCGTATCTACAAAAGAACTGCAACAGTAGAAGAGGGTTCATCTGAGTCAAAAATTGTTTCTATTACTATACTTTATTTCTCCTCCATGTGTATGTATCACATACAAATATTAATTTTTTTTCATAAGTTATTTGAAAGTAAGTTGCAGACATAGCCATTTATTTATAAACATTTAAGCATGCTTTTCCTAAAAACAACACTCTCTTGTAAAACTACACTACAAATTCCAAGTTCCAGAAGTTTAGTGTCAATGGGATTATTTTATGATGTGTGGTCACTACTTAATATTTTCTGCCCACAGTCCAATTCGTACCTTGTATTTCGTTGTCATGTCTGCTCAGTCTTCTTGAATCAGAATACTTCCTCAGCCATCTTTCTCTTTCATGATCTGGCATTTTTGAAGAAAGGAGAGGCCAACTGTTGTATAGAATGCCTCAATTTGGGTCTCTTTGTGCCCTCATGATTAGGTTTAAGTTGATTGCTTTTGTAAGAAACACTAGAAACATATCTGAAGGCATACGATATTGCCTTGTTTCATTATTGCAACATTACTTGATCATTTGCTTAAGGTAGTGTTTGTTCATTTTGCCTACTATAAAAGTATCTTTTTTTCTTCTTGTGATTAATAATCTGTGAAGTGATTCTTTGTGTGTGGATGGGGGAGTGGCTTACTGGGAATTAAACCCAGGAGCATTCTACTTCTGAACTACACTCCAGCCTTGTTTTATTTTGAAACAGGGTTTCAGTAAATTGTGGAAGGCCTTGCTAAGATGCAGAGGTTGGCTGTGAACCTGTGATCCTCCTGTCTCAACCTCCCCAGTACTAGGATTACAAGTGTGAACCACCATGCCCAGCTTGAGAAGTGATTCTTTAAGTCTGTGTAACTATCCTGTTCCCCAAAAAACTTACCCAGGAACATCATGATTTAAATAACCTCACAATGTATCTCCTTGAAGTCTTTCTGCCTCCTTGGCTACCTTCTTCTTAGTCTTTAGGTCTTAAATATATTATCTCTTTAGATAGGATTCTTGTGATTGCACCATATCTAAAATGTGTTTTACATAAATCTCTGGGGTTTTTTTGGTTTTGTTTTCTTTGAGGTAAGTCTCTCATATACTAATAGTTCTACCTATCCATTTCAGTTAAAGGATATGGTATAGCAGTCAGTTAACTTTAGTGCTTAACTCTGCTGAGCTCATACCAACACTTAAATTTAACCTAAGGACATCTTGATGTTATATGATGTATTCACAGTGGAACTCGCCATCTTCGCTGTTAATGACACTCCCGTTTTCCGGCCTCTCGGATCTAAGCCCTGGTGGAATTCATGACTCTCCTTTGTCATCTACCTCCAGCCAGGTGCCCAACTCCTCATATGCTACCTAGGAATGTCTTCCACACTTCCTCCTCTCTGTTCCCACTGCTGCCGCACTGGCTTAGACATGCCTTTGTGATCTCCCAGTTGGCAGCCTCCTCCTCCCTTCTCAGTCGTTCTGTTTTCAGGACATTGATGCTCCCGGGGCACACCAGCCAGTCACTTTGTAGTGTTCCTCAGGTTGGGCCCGTCCGTGTGCATTCCGTCAGGATTGGATTCAGCCTGACCACTTCCAGTGGGCTGCAGCCAGTCATGTTTTCCCCAGTGCTTCCCAGGAGAAGTCACTGTCCCACAGGTTTCCTCCTCCGTAAAGTTGCTGTTTTGCCCTTTGTAGTTAGTAAGTGTCTGCAGAGAAACAGCTGAGAATGTATGAATCTCTCGTTATTCCTCAAATTTCACCTATTAGTTAGATCTCCCATTGATGACGCTTGCCTGACTCAGTTGTTACAGTGGTTGCCAAATACTGGTTTCTAATTCCGTATGCATCCTTATTCTAACATAACCATGATTTGCGCTTCCTGAATGTATGAAGTATAAATATTAAGACAGACGTTCCTGTGTGATTTATAGGGCAGAACATTTTAGCTAGGCATTCTAAGTTATGACTGTAAATGTTTTAAGGACCTACCTGTATAGGTGCATATATGCCCAAGACTTTTACTCTGGTGCATATGTGGACATTTTTAAGTAAGAATAAGGAAATAGTTGAGAATTTATAATGATAAAAAGAGTGTTTGCAGGTGGCTTGTTTTTGTGTGTTGTTCAACATGATATGAAGGTGAAGGGAGTTTTTAGAATCCCAGCATCCCATGAGTGCAAGCAGGAGATTAAACGAGGGGTACCCAGGACGGCTGTGCAGTGCCTGATGGTGCTCACTTGGCGCTCACTGGGGGGGCGAATGGGACTCGGGCTCATCCATGAAGTCTTAACCCAAAGAGATAAACCTCTTTGTGTTTTCAGTTCTAGCTCAGTGACGTACATTCAGTACAGACTCCTGCCATACTTGTTGACATCCTCTAGAGATGAATGTCAACAGCACTGGACTAGAGCTTCCATGATTACTTTCCTTACAGGTCCAGCTCGCTGGAACAAGTTTACAGGCTGCTGCCCAGTCCTTAAGTGTACAGGTAAGCTGGGACGTGGGGTTATGGGCCTTTTTTCTATTTGTTTTCCATAATGTTCTGTAATGAGCATATAATTTTTAATAGGAAAGAGAAGTATTACTGTTTATTTTTGTATTTTATTATTAAATCTTATAAAACCCAAATGATAATTATTGCTATTAATGAAAATCAATTTTATATTCTGCTACTGTGCATGAACCAAAGGTGGACAAGAAAAGTCTCCTTTCAAAGTTGTATCTGTAAGTTCAGTCAAATGCTTCTAAGTGCACAGCTGTGATGCGTACCTAAACACAAAGCCGAGTAATCTCTTAAAAGCCCTGTCGTTTCCAAAGTGTTTCCATCTCTCATCTCTCATGTCTCGGGGAAACATTATAGTGCAGAGGAAAGAACACGGGGCTGGGAACCATGGGGCCGCGGGTTTGAGTTTCCTGCCAGCAACTAGCTGTGTGGCCTTGGCCAGTCCCTTCACCTCCTGGGGCTCAGTTTTTCTTATCTGTATTTAAGTGTGAACATTTATAAGATTGGTAGCATTGTGCTCTGCTCTAAAATGTTAATGCTTCTAAGAATTGTAATTTATAGAACTGGTGGGTAGGTAGTCATAAAATGAAAACGAAACTCAAGCCTGGCTCGTTGGCTTCTGTGAGCCGTATGACGGAACATGCCAAGTTCAAGTACTGTGCCTCACGTCATAGCATTCCAGTCAACCTGCTGCTTCCTTCATTACGGTGTTTAGGTAACTAGCAGTCAAGAGGGAAGACAGTGTTGCTAATGACTAAAGACCTTGGGTTGAGCATTCCATGAAACCCAGTGGAATATGGACCTAGAAACACATGGAAACAAGGAGATAATGTGATCTTCCTTTCTGAGAGAGAAGAGGCGGAAAATCGCCTTGGTTGCCATGGTAAACTTTCATCCCTTGGAGAGATGTTGGCAAACAGGCTGTATCTCCAGTGCAGAATGTTTACAGTCCTGCACTGCAATTATCTCTCAATGACTGGCAGAATTAATCAGAGCTTTTATGTTAATTAGCCTTGCTGCAGTCCCCAAAACAGGTGGTGGGAAATATGCAAATCTATGCAGAATTTTAATGCTCTACATAGCCAGTTTTCATTACCATAAAATTGTCTATCCCTGAGCCTCTCAGGAGTGTGTTCCCTTTCTTGACTGCGGCACCTTCCCTCAAGCGTGCGCTACTTGATGGAAGAAGCCAGGTTTACGGTTCTTTAAAATAGTGGGTGACAAGCTCAGTGGGTCAAGCAGTCACCCTCTAAGATGGTCTGTGAAGAAGTTTCAAACTGACCAGAACCAAGTATGTAAAACGAGGAACAGACAGGCTTAGAAGAAAGGAAAAGAAGGAAATCAGAAAACTCATGATTGAATAACCCATGTTTTAAATGAATCTTAAGATACAGAGTTATAAGTACATTTCTTTTAATCAACTATTTGAAAATTTTTGTTTCCTACCCCACCTTAGTCTAAAGCTAATGAAGAATCTGGGGACTCCCAGCAGCCCAGCCAGCCTTCCCAGCAGCCTTCCGTGCAGGCGGCCATCCCCCAGACCCAGCTGATGCTGGCTGGGGGACAGATCACCGGGGTAAGTCTTCACCAAGAACATTTAGTGAGCTGTCCTTGACAGGTGTCTTGACGAGAGCTGTTCACTGGGGCTGGCTGGTAGGATGGTGCTCTCGTGTCTGTAAGGAGCTTCCTACACTGAAGATAGCTCTGGAGAGGAAATTATCCTTGTCGTAGTTTGGGGGATTTCTTTTGTTATATTGTAGGTGCTCCAAATAAATGAAGGATTTTTTCAAACCCACGGTTTCAGATATTGCTTAATTATGTGATGGTGTCATTATCGTATGTTTGAAACGATTCATTGCATTGACAAAATGGCAGTTGTCCGTTTGGAGTTCTAACATCACGCAGGAGAGAAGTTAAAGAATGGGTTAGTACTGACAAGAGCAAATAATTGTCTTTTAAGTGACTGTGTAGCTTTGTGAAATAAACGTGTGGTCTCATGTCTTAGCTCTGCAACTTAACAGCATAGGCAATCTCCATGTACCTCAGTTTTCCTTCTGTTAAGTAAAGATGATTATAATATCTTTCTCAAATACTAAAGATTAGAGATAATATACATAAAGCTTGTAAAATAGTGCTTGGCATATAGCATTCAATAAATGTCATTTATTTTTACTGGTAACAAATTGGCCTGTGTGACTTAAGTTTTCAACTGCCCAGCTGTCTTGCCCGAAGCCTTAGCTTTCTTGCATTCTTTAAGGTCTAAGGCATCATTCCACATATTTTTCTATATTGAAAGTTTGTCTATTAAGTCATCTTTTGGGAGGGTAGGTAGGTAGAGGAGGAGTAAGGAAGAGTTTTTACTCAATTCATATCACATCAACCCTCAGAGTTTGTTATTTGTATCTTCATTTCAGCTGTGTTTGGCAGTGAAAGGCCCTTTTAATGACCTGCAAATTGATTTACAAAATCCACCAGTAGAAATTAATATATGTGTCTGTTATATAAAAATATAAACATATACATGTACATATCTTGAAGGGTGCTGAGTCTTGGGATAGTTGGATTTAGATTCGTATGTTTCTAGTGCACAAATTATGTTGGGCACTCTTAGGAGGGTTGTGCCACTGACTTTCTGCGCTTTAGAATATTACATGATTCTTGTTTTATTGGAACAGCTCACCAAAAGGGAGGTTCAGCACCACTTTGATTTAAACGTTAAAATAAGTTGCATGATGAGAGCAAGTTTGCATCTGCTCTGAATACATTTTCTACTTACTATTTGGGTTTGGGTTTTGGTGACTAGTGTCTGCAGTAGAAAGAGGCACTGGGATTGCAGGTTCCTGTGCTGGAGCTTCTACTAAACCTGGGCATTAAGATTCATTTGCATGTAAAGAATGGCTGTCACCACCTGTTTCACAGAGAGTGTGTTGGGAAGGAGATGTGAAGTTGTGGTAACAGAAAAGATTGTCAGGGAGGCGCCTACACTGTAGGGAGATTTGGAACCTATGGGCATGAGGGAAGACGGCTGGGAGGCACCCGGGAGCTGCCCTGCCTTCTCAGTCCTTTTCCTGGTCACTCCAGCGCCCTTGTTCCCCATTCATCTGACTAATCAATCACTTGCTGTTCTGTTGGGTGCAAAGTTCTTTTCATATCCTGTCAGCATTGATTCTTTTTTTCCCCCTTATTTACTAGCTAATTACTTTTTTTTGCCGGTTCTAGGGTCCTGGGTAAGCATAAATGATTATTTAAGTCCAGAAGGAGAACTACCATTTTACTTTAATGTTCTGCTAGTGATGGTGGCTTAGCCCCTGGTGAGCATTTTGGCTGCACGTTGACCACGCACAGTTGAGTGGCGGGGCCGAGCACTTGAGTTACCTCTTCCTCGCCGCCGGCTTGCGCTTGCGCTTGCGCAGGGCGGTACCGTCAGCCTCCCTTGTCTGCTCTGACTTGCGCAGCTCACCTTGACGCCAGCCCAGCAGCAGTTGTTGCTGCAGCAGGCCCAGGCCCAGGCCCAGCTGCTGGCCGCCGCCGTCCAGCAGCATTCCGCCAGCCAGCAGCACAGCGCCGCTGCCGCCGGGGCCACCATCTCCGCCTCCGCCGCCACGCCCATGACGCAGATCCCCCTGTCTCAGCCCATCCAGATCGCGCAGGTGAGTGCGGGCCAGCTGTGCGGCGGCAGAGTTTATTAGTGTTGAATTCACCTGTTGGCCGTCAGTGTGGTCCTGGAAGGAGCGCTAGCTAGCGAGGCAAGGGGCGCCCTTCCTGCCGCTGAGTTAGAAATGATGCCTTTGCTTGCTGATTCGAGTTGGTATTATAAACACATAGCTGATTATTTGAATAACTGATGTTTATGTTAAGTGACAATTCTTGAATAAGTAGCTGGCATGTTTCTGAAGCAGGGGATTGCTGTATTTATCTTAATTGGCTAATTGCAGCAGGCGCGGGTTCTCTCGTGCTCTGCAGCGAACGTTGCTGCTGTGCGTGAGAGGCCGCGAGTCCTCTCTGCCTCGGAGCGATGAGCACGGGGAGAACTGCATGAGAACGATGTTTGGTTCCAGTTGTCACATTTCAGGGCAGACTCTCCAGAGAGAGTGAAATGCCATTTAAGAGGCATAGACAGGCGGACTGAGAAGGAAAGTAAGTGACATCCTTTATCTCAAGGAGAGAGAAAGGTGTGTGTATTTGAGTAAAACAAAGAGCTAGTGAGTCAGACCCTGGCCAGTGGTCTTCATCTCCCACAGAAGGCTCAGAAGTGGACTAAATGGTTGCAGGAGTTTGACTAGAGGTTTAAAAACAATGCCCAGCTAGTCTTGATTAGGGCTGTGGACAGTCTTTATCAAGACAATGCTTCTGCACCAACCCTTTTTGTCATCCTCAAATGTTTTCAGTGCCTGAGCTGTGAGACCCCATTTGACATTAGTCTAAATAAGATAATATACAGGAAGAGACTTTGCAAATTACAAACCACTCAAGTGGGTATAAAGTGCTATTGTTATGCTATGGATCAGATTTTTATATGAATGGCCTTTTAAATAATCTTAACACTGATTTCTCCATTGAACTAGATAGGCTGGTTTCAAATTTCATGAATCAGATCTTTTAGTTTAGTTTAGTTGGACATAGCATTTTGATACTCTTAATTTTTACCTAACAAGAGAAAAATGATTCAAATATTGAAAAGTTCTTTCATCCTTGATTTTTTTTTAAACCCATGTTGGTCTCTGTATGTTAAAAACGGAACCGTCACTATTTGTTCTAAGAGGATTCTAAACACCATGACGGTGGGGCTTGCTGTAGGTTAGGACACAGTACATGTCGTGCCTACAGACCCAGAGCACGTGCTGTTGGGACAGCAGAGAATTCTGGGTTGACAGAAGTCATCAGCGCCTAGGGTTACGTGAGCTTTTTTCTCAGAACATCCGTTCATGCTGTAATTCTGATGTTTCAGGATCTTCAGCAGCTGCAGCAGCTTCAGCAGCAGAACCTCAACCTGCAGCAGTTTGTGTTGGTTCACCCGACCACCAGCCTGCAGCCGGCCCAGTTCATCATCTCGCAGACGCCCCAGGGCCAGCAGGGTGAGCTCCCCGGCCACCAGCAGAGCAGCGTCTTCCTTAGAGTTTGGTTTTAACCTATCTGTAATCATGTTAAGCCAAGTATTTTTTGTCATGTATAGCACATTACTGAAGGCGGACCTTCACTGCCATCCATCTGAGTGAAACCATTCAACATGCTTAACAGCAACGGGATAGGTTGTTCCTAGTGCTTCAATAGTTTTTTTTATGAGAGTGTATTTAGAAAATATAGACTGAACTTTGAAAGTATATGCTTTCAACAGTCATGTTGCTTCTTGTAAAGTCTGAGGAGAGGGTTCTGTGGTAGAAACTGTGCAGAGTTGTGAGTTGTGAAGAACGTCTTTGAACTGGGCGTCATGCTGCTTGCCTGTAATCCCAGCTACTCCGGAGGCTGAGGCAGGGCTCTCCCAAATTCCAGGCCAGCCTGAGCAACTTAACAAGACTCAGCCTCAAAATAAAGTTTAAGAGGGGGCCGGGGCAGAGGCCGGGGATGTAGCTCAGTGGTAGAGCTCTTGCCTAACATGTGCAAGGCTGTGGGTTCACTCCCCAGTGTGGGATGCAGCGGGGGGGTGAGGGGTGGGGGCATTTTTGAGGCCTTTGACTAGTAAACTTTTTAGCAACAGCATTGTATTTGAAACTAGGCAATTAATTAAATCTTTAAATACAGAAAGGTTGTGAAAATAAAAGCCGGAGTTGACTGAGTACATTCCACCTGTGAGGGGCAGGTGTTACTGTGAAGTATTGCTGACATTACTTATTGGCCTTTTCTTTTCTTTTTTGCGATTGGATCTCCCTTGTTGCCTAGGCTGACCTCAATCTCCTGGGCTCCTGATTTCCTGAAGCCAGGCGTGGTGGCACTTGTAATCCTAGTACTTGGGAAGCTGAGATAGGAGGATTGCAGGTTCAAGCACAACCTCAGCAATTTAATGATGCTCTCAGCAACCTAATGAAACCCTGTTTCCAAATAAGAAATAAAATCGGTATAGGGATATAGCTCGAAGGTAGATTGCCTCTGGGTTCAATTCCCAGTATCACCCTCCCAGCCCCCCCCAAAAAATCTCCTGTCTCAGCCTCCTAACACCACCACACCCCTCATGTTTATCAATCACTTTTAACTCAGTTCAGTATTAGTGCAGGTAACATTTACATTTAAACTTTATTACCAACACGCAAATGTTTGGTAAAGAGAACTTGAAAGCAGCCTCTTTTTCCACTTAAATGCTAGCCTGCTTCTTTATGAACTGGGTAATTCGCTGGTCCCAATACTGGCAGATTCTAATGGATTCTGGGTTAAAAAGTTGACTTTTCTTGGAATTCCCAACTGCTTCCATTTAGAGTAGTTCTTCACGTTTATTCACTCCTTGCTGAAATGAAGAATTGACCTATTAAAGAGCTTATTAGATTATACTAGTTACATATCAGTTTTAATTTTTTCTTGTCCAAGTTGTATTTAACAGTATTGCATTTTAGAATAAGATAAGAGTTTGCCTATCAAGGGATCAGTTGGAAATTTCATTTCACATTTTGTTCTTTCTTTTGAAATTTCTGGCATAACCTGTTTTTTGCAGGTCTACTGCAAGCGCAAAATCTTTTAACACAACTACCTCAGCAAAGCCAAGCCAACCTCCTACAGTCGCAGCCAAGCATCACCCTCACCTCCCAGGTCGGTTTCCTCTTGCCCCGTTGTTCTGAGAAACCTTGGGGTTTTGTTCAATTTTAAAATAAAACAAAAAAATAATAACAGTAATGTAAATAGTCTTCCAAAACTGACCGAAAAGTCAAAGCTGGGCTTAATGGCTTGACAAAGAAGTGCTACTAAATGGATGTTGTCTTTGAAAATGTTCGGTCTCTATTTTCTAATCGTTCATAAGGAATAAATGTGTTAGCAAAAAATGAGAAATGAACTGTTGCTGTCACACACACACGCACACACGCGCACACACACACATACAGAGTTGGCAGGACGTGTTACCACTTGAACTGGAATCCTAGTGCCTCATTTAAAACCTGCCATTGTCCTTGCCCCCTCTCAGAAGCTGCAGAGAAGCTTGGGTCTCTGTGTTTTCTTTCCTCTCAGTGCATTTAAGTTGTTCCCACTCCTTTCCACTGGACGTGGCAGAGCACCAGTGTTGGCCTCTGGGCATTACGTGCAGCCCTGCCTCCTTCTCCTGCTCCCTGCACACACTGGCAAGCCAGTGGCTTCAGCCTGACTCTGCTCGCTCAGCTTTCTGCAGCTTCTAAGTCTGGCCCAGCCTCCGTGAGCTTTCTAGAGTTAGGGCAGCCTGTCTGTAACCACCCATCTGAAGGTACCCAAGCTATTTTTAGTCCTTCATTATTTGGAAAAGAGGCTACTTGGAACCTGAAGATGAAGGAACAGTTGGACAGTGAGACTTACCTCTGCCTCTCAGTCAGTTTCCCTGTAGAAAATGTGTAGCCACGTGGGTGGGATCCTATTGCTTTTGGTGCTGTGTTTTGTCCTCCAAAATAGTCAAGGTGAACACTAACTCCGTGTCAACATGTCATGGAGATGCACTTTATTGTCCTCAGTGAATCAGGACGAGAGAGACTTACCCGAATTATTGTCCATGGAATGTCTGTTGTATGGTTTTCTGAGCCAGTTAGTTCCCGTGGAGAGAGCCTTGTCTAGTGAGGTCACGGTGTGTGACCAATCTAAATTATGAAAAGGAACACTTTGTCTGTAATCCCAGCCTGTGCTCCTTGCCTGGGCTGCTGGTCCCAGGAGGGACCCACTGAGCAGCGAGCATGCAGAGTGGGTGAGAGTGAGACAGGGCCGCCCGCCGGCTTGTGCACCAAGGGTAAGAAGGGAGGAAGCTAGGGCTGGGGCTAGCTCGGTGGTAGAGCACGCGCTTAGCGTGCTCCACGTTCTGGGTTCAATCCCCAACACAGAAAGGAGGAAGGAGAGGCAGATGGACAGATGGACCATGACCTCCTGTCCCAAACTAAGTAGACTTAAATTACTAAGTAAAATACAAAGAAGGACAGATTATCAGAAGGAATTTTATCAGAGAGAAAAGTGAAGCTTTTTTCAGATTTGAAAAGAGCAGGGAGCTTCAGCCAAAGGACAATTTAAAGTTTCTGTGCACTGAAAATAAAAGGAAAAAAAAAAAGATTGGGAAAATTGTTTACATTGACGTGATAGACAAAGGCTTACTTTGTAACATTTGATGAGCTGACTAACTTTAAGGATGCAAATATCATTAATATATAAATCGGGTAAGAGCTTAAATACAATACACATCCAAGAAAATACCGATAATAGTTGACACACGGGAAACTTTTCACTCAAATTACAGCAGAAATGATGTACCACTTACTCCCTAATGGGCAAAGCTTTTTTAAAAACTGGCAATCACAAATCATGTGGAGGAAAGTGTGCGTCCTATAGTGAGAACCAACACTCTGCGTATCAGAAGCCATCAGCTTATGTACCCAGTTGCCAGAAAAACCCCGTGAATTTAAGAACTATTTACATAGGTGGAAAAAAATATCTGTATGCACAGTTTTTCAAATGGAAAACAGCAACTAATAAATGGTTAAATAAATTATAATATTGCCTCAGCCAGTCTCTGAAAAGGATAATTATAAGGCCTGAAACATCACAGAGAAACATTAAAACAATATTACAAAGAAAGTATAATATAAAATTATGTATACCATGCTTACAGTTAAAGTTAAAACTTAAACACTCCACAACTCTGCCTGCCGTGAGTTAGTTAGACTACAGATGGTTTACTTTACCCCCTTAAAATAGCTTTAACAACCTTAGAATAGTTTCATAATCCTCAGTCACGTGTCAGAGATGAGGTAGTGGTGAAGGAGACAGAGGTGGTCCCTGCGTTTCCACAGTCCCAGTGGCTGTTTGTGAAATAGTTCATTAAAGTACGTGCATCTTCTGATGACACCACTTGACTCTATTCCCATCTTTGGGTTCCCCGTAGACCCATTCTCTCAGCCCCAGTCTGCTCTTCTCCTCAACACCGGGTCCACCCTCTGGAGGGTGGCGCTCTCCAGCATTCTCAGGAAGACCCTGTTTCTCGCGGTGGCTTCTTGGAGGGCGCTGCGGCTGGGAACGTAATTGTAATTATCTTTTTGCTTGTTCCTTCTCCGACAGCCAGCAACCCCAACACGCACAATAGCAGCAACCCCAATTCAGACACTTCCACAGAGCCAGACAACACCAAAGCGAATCGATACTCCCAGCTTGGAGGAGCCCAGTGACCTTGAGGAGCTTGAGCAGTTTGCCAAGACCTTCAAACAAAGACGAATCAAACTTGGATTCACTCAGGTAAGACGGGTGCGCCTGCTTCGAGGTCCCTCCTGGCGGGGTCTGCGTGCTGACTTCACAGTCCACGGAGGTCTCGGGCAGCAGTGCACTCCTCAGCGCGTGGGGTTGGGTCTCAGCTCTAACAAGTTTAGAGTACTATAAGATACATCCAATTTTAAGTTATAATCATACCGTTAGGGTAGAACTTAAGTTTATCTCACAACACAGGCTTCTGAAATCATACCAATAAATTGTGAGAATTTAAGAAATTATGTTGGGAGACGATAGGACTATATTGAAGATTTTGTTACTTGTGGACCTTACTGCTGGATATCTAAGATGGAGAGACTAAAACTCATGGTTCTTTTATAGTAGCTGAAATGGGATCAGTTCGAAAGGCTTTTTCAGGTGGGAGGGTGGAGGTGGATAGGCAGGCGTGCACACATGCACACACACTGCGCCTGTGCTGAAATGAAACCAGTGAATCGAGTAAGAATATGTTAAGATGAAAATCCAAATTAATCAAAGTTCAAATGAATTTCATATCAGCTAGCATATTTATAGTTAGACACAGACAAAAAAGGAAAGAAACATTCAAGTTATTTATTGAAACAAATCCCTATTCTCTTGAGTAAAGATACATTTTATTTGTTGGTTGGTTGGTATTGGGATTTGAACTCAGGGACACTCAATTACCTAATAGCTTATTTAGGGATTACTATGTATGTCTTCACACAGTTAGAAAGCATGCAATTGTGTATATAACACACTTAGCAAAAGTAGTATATTCCACATACATTTCCAGTCCCAATCTTTGTTCCTTTGTCATTTTGCTCTTTTTAAAGAGATTGTCAAGGTGATATAGTATAGTTCAGAGTTTGTACGAATCAGCTGCTTAAAACATTTAACTTTTGCGAAGAAGAACCCAAGAGTTATCAGAGAACTAAACTAAGCATCTAACAGATTAATGAACATTACCATGTGAACTGGGGACCTATTGCTTTTTATTCCATTAAACAATTTCAAAGTTAAGTAAAGTTGTATTACAAATCTCAATTAAGTGAAATATTCACTCATTGCTGTGGTTCTAGTTAGTTGATGGCACAGCTTGATTTCTAGCTGCCAACTTAAAATCTTGTTTCGTATGCTTGCTTTGATGTGATGTTTTAAACAGATAATTTATTCCTTTGGCAAAATTGTTACTTTCATAGGAAGATAAAATTCTTAGTGAATTGTGTGGTTACAGTTGAGAAAACGTTTATTGTCAATTGTTACTCGATGTCTTATACTCAGAAAAATCACAGGTTTTAGTTGGCCCCAGTTTTCTAGAAAGCTGTAATCTAAACAGAGTGGCCAAGAGATGCCCGAGGTCAGTGCCTGGCCTGGCCGAGGCTCACGGTGGACACACACATCTGTGTCTCTGCTGTGCTGTGCTGTGTAAGGGCTGATGGACGCACTGAAGGCCAGTTCACAGTGTCGTGGGCCTTTCTGTCTTGCTCAAATCGGAAGGAAATCGGCAACACCACGGGAGTCGAGGGAGGCAGGGTTCTGTGTCTGTGTTGCCAGTACGCTAGCTGTCGAGCGCTGTGGAGGGCTGGTGGGTGAGGAACTGGATTGTTAACTTCCTTGATTTTAATTAATTTAAATTTAAATGGCCACACGTGGCTGGTGGCTGTCACCTGGGAGTCACAGGGTGTAGAGCAGAGTCTTCTCTGCCTTATTTCATCTTCAAGCTCCACAGTTGCCCTTGGGGAAACTCTGTCAGAAGTTGTTCATCTGTAAGAAAATGTCCTTTCCTTTCCTCGACCACTACCCGATGCAGGTGCAGTAAACAACACAGTATGCCAAAGCTGGATGGCGGGGTAATCCCAGGCCGCCACACGCGTCCCCCGCCGGTCGGGAGTTGGCTCTCTTGTGGTAGAATTAACTCGAGTTTTTTGGACCACAAGTGCTCTTGCCTTTCTGCCCTGTTACTAAACTAATTGAAATGAAGGGTGATTCATTTAAACTCCATGAGCTTCTATTATCTGTCTATAAAATAACTATTAAGATACATCTTTTTCCAGCTTGAACAGAGAGATCCAGCTGGAAGAAAGCACGGTGTACATTTCAAAGGTTGTAGGCTCCTGGACAAAGACATCTTTTGTAATATATTCAGGGGATCATTGTTCTATTGCTATGAGGTTACCAAGTTTTCAGTGCCCATGAAGGTTTGACTAAATGGGTCAAACCTCTCTACTGTGAATTTCTATCTCTATAATGGTTACAAAAGTGGTCCTTTAGAATACCTGTTTTTTGTAACCAACTTTGAAATCCAAACTAAGAGTGAAAATAGATTTTTTTTTTCACAGTGTTCAGAAATACTTTATAGGAAAAAAATAAAAAAGAATGAGGGATCATTTCTAAGTTTTCCAGTGATTTATGGGAAGTTTGGTTAGTTCAGAGATTCCTAGGGTTACACAGTTGCACCTAATCCCTGTAGGTGATACAGGTAAATTGATTTTTAAAGATTACTTAAATCACTATGGTTGCATCAATTAAGGGAATTGTCAGAATATTAGCACTGTCCTTGGGACTTACAGAAGTCTCAGTAGTTCAGGTAGTACACAAGGTAGCAAGAGACTGGAAGCAGAAAGCGTGCGGCCAGGCTGAGTGCTGTCACGATCGGGCCTCAGAGCCCTCTGGAGCACCGTGCTTGGCTTCACGTGGGTCCTGTGAGCACAAGGGTTGCGGGTCCTGTATGTGGCCCAGGGTGCAGGTGTCGGCATCAATGAGACACGTCTCTTTCTCTCTTCCTCGCCCCTTCCGGCCTGCTGTGTGCAGGGTGATGTTGGGCTCGCTATGGGCAAACTGTATGGAAATGACTTCAGCCAAACTACCATCTCTCGCTTCGAAGCCTTGAACCTCAGCTTTAAGAACATGTGCAAGTTAAAACCGCTTTTAGAGAAGTGGCTTAATGATGCAGGTGAGTGCACTGACAAGAAATGTTGCTTCTTTGCCCACTGGAATTTTGCAAGGGGATTGTCGTATGAACTGAGTTCTGTTTTGTTGTGTGCATGGTACTGGGGATCGAACCCAGAGATATTCTGCCTCCAAGCTACACCCCAACCTCCTTTTTTTAATTTTTTGTTTTGAAACAGTTGCACTAAGTCTCTAAAAGTCTCACTAAATTGCTGAGGCTGGTTTTGAACCTGCAGTCCTCCTGTTTCAACTTCTCAAGTCCTGGGATTAAAGACAAGCACCACTGCACCTGGCTTGGAATTTCTATTTCTTATTATATTATTGCTACTACAAAATTTTGACACTCATTAATCGTTAGAGGATCATTGTCAACTATGGCTATGTAAATCCAAGAGCTAATTCATTTAAATATTCCAGTAATTAGAGTATAAATAATCAGCAATAATTTTCAGCCTTCGAATATTTCTTGTATTTTAGGCAGGATTACACGTACACGCACACATGCATGTACACACATACGTGCGCTCACACACACACACACACACACACACACACACATAGAATTGAAGAAGAAGGTAAGGTCTATATATTTAAACTTGAAAAACGTTTGTTGTTTCTTCCTTGATGAATCATCATAGAACTGGATCCTGGTAGTATTTCTGTTTTTGTTGTAAAAAATGGTCATATATTTTATACAAAATTTTGGACTTCTGGTCTTACTCTGTTTTGTGCCAAGATTTCCTTTTGGAAAGTTTGGATTTTGAGCTACAGAATCATGGAATATGAGAGCTAAAGATAATTACCACAACGATTCCCTGGACTGTGATTCTCATCACAGATGTAAATTAAAATTAGGCCTTTGGGAGAGAACCCTGAACCCCCCACCCCAGCAGTTTGATGCAGTAGCACGAGTGAGGCCTAGCCATTGTAGGCCCTCTGAGCAGCACAGATTTGAGCCACTGGTCTGCTCTGTCTCATTTTACATACATAAAGTAGAAACTCAGAAATGCGTGTGACATACCTGAGGCCATTAGTTGGACGAACATCGTGTTAACTTTAAGGAGCTTAGAAGCAATCTTTGTCTTTGCCCCCCCCCCATATTGTACCAATAAAATGAGAGATCGCTTATAAAACATACATTAAACATTTAGTAATTCCCAAGAAGTTTTATTCCTTTTATCCCCAGAGCTCATATGCAGTACGTAAGAAAAGAGTTGAGAGCTAGCTCTGAATTTAAACATAGGAATAGTAAACCTCAGCATTTTCAGAATCAGAAATCAACAGATGTGGTGGCAGCACAGTCAGTATCCTGGGACACCGCGTGCCCACGAGGGCAGTCAACAGATCGTGGTCACAAACGTCTTCTAACGTTGCTATGTGAAAGCTTGTTCATACTTGCGTGTAGTGTAAGATCATTTCGTCGGTTTTGTTGGTGGTGTCAGTGCATGTAGTACATACGCGAATCATGATGCTCAGCTGGTTTTATTCCTGTGTGTTCTTCGTCATTACAGAGAACCTCTCATCTGATTCGGCTCTCTCCAGCCCAAGTGCCCTGAATTCTTCCGGGCAGGGTGTCGAGGGCTTGAATCGCAGGAGGAAGAAACGCACCAGCATAGAGACCAACATCCGCGTGGCCTTAGAGAAGAGCTTCTTGGAGGTTAGGACGGTGTTCATCTTCGCGTCATGGGGTTGTCCAGGCTAGCATAGGGACTGTAGGTAATAAAAGATGAGTGGGTTCCTGTCAGAGGAGATAGAGCCAGAGCCCTGGGGGCTCACGTCAGAGGTGGCATGCCACGGGATGAGCTCCGCACACTGGAAAGGCTGGGAGGAGCACCTCAGGAGAAGAGTCGCTGCACAGGGGCCTTGGGGAGGTCCAGTCTGCCACTGGGCAGAATTCCAGGGTCTCCACGCTGGGAATGGTAGTGTGGGGGCTGGGACACTAGAGGCCTTGATGGCAGACTATGGAGTTCAAGTTCATTCTACGGTGATTTGGCAGATTTTCTTTTTGCACCAGGGAATATCATAATCAAAGCTTCCAACAAAATTTCGACTTCTCTAATTCAAAAAAGGTTTGAGAACCAGATGCATGGCACACACCTATAATCCCCGCTACTCAGAAGGCTGAAGCAGGAGCATGGCAAGATCAAGTCCAGCCTGGGCAACTTAGACCCTCTCTCACATTAAAAACTAAAAGGTCTGGGGATGGATTTCACTGGTAGAACACCCCTGAATTCCATTCCCAGGATCATAGGAAAAAAGAAATAAAAAGATTTAAAGATGTATTCATTTATTTTTGGTGCTGGAGATAGAACCCTAAAATAAAAAATAGCCCTATATTGTTTTCTATTTTGAGACAAGATCTTGCTAAGTTCCTGAGGCTGTCCTTGAACTTGCAATCCTCCTGTCTTAGCCTCCCAAGTAGTGGGATTTCAGACGTGCACTACTTGAGTGCACTGGAGGGAGCACTGAGTCTGGAGTCTTCCGGAGCTGCTCTTGTTACTGTGTGAGGCTGCAAGTCACCTGATTTCTTTGAGCTGAAGTCCCTGCATCTGTGGATTAACTGCTTTTCTGCCTCACGGGCATATTGTGAAATCCCATCAATGGTGTGTATAAACTCTGAAAAAACTCAAATTCCTACTAACATATAGGGTCGTATAGATTATTTTGTTTAAGATCAGTAGACTTTAAAACTGATCCCAGTCATTTGGGAGACTGAGGCAAGCTCAAGGCCAGCCTGGGCAGCTTAGCAAGACCTTGTCTCAAATAAATTAAAAAGGGCAGGGGTGTCGGGCACCCCTGGGTTCAACCCCCAATACTCGAGGGAAAACTTAATATGCCTTGAAATGAAAAAGTGTAAATAGGCAAGAATAACTTACTGTAAGTTAATGCAGCAGATGCGATCCTGACGCAGCACTCTTAGGAGGTCTGTCTGCGGAAGCGCTTTGGTGAGAACGGCCTCACATACTCATCTGTATCCTAGCCTCATTTTCTGACTTGCCTCTCTGGGATTGATCAGTTAAAAAAGTTATTCCAAGAAGTGGATTTTATTCCCTTCCAGAATCAAAAGCCTACCTCGGAAGAGATCACCTTGATTGCTGAACAGCTCAATATGGAAAAGGAGGTGATTCGTGTCTGGTTTTGTAACCGCCGTCAGAAGGAAAAAAGAATCAACCCACCGAGCAGCGGTGGGGCCAGCAGCTCACCTATCAAAGCAATGTTCCCCAGCCCAACCTCCCTGGTAAGAACGGAGGGGAGGAGGCAAGCAACAGCTGGCTTCTAGCTTTACAAATGGCTTAGTGAGTCACTTTGCTTCATAGCAGATAGGAATTCGTTCAGATATATAGCATTCATATTCAATATATGTATACAAATTTATATTTCAGATATTACTGCAGTAATAAAATCTCATGTTGTTAAACCAAGAACATACCGTTCTTCCTTAGTTTTTAAAATGAACAATTTTACTCATTTTCCTATTTCATTGCATTTCCCTTGTTCTCTTCTCTGGGGTCATTTATTAGGTTGCCCTGTAACTCAATAGTGAATTTGCTGCTGATTCTAGCTCTCTCAGAAAGTCGTTACTTTTCCCTCGTGTTGAGGCCTAAAGCCCAGTTGCTTAAACTTTATGATTAAACAGTAGGAAACTTCCAGGTAACCTTTGTTCTGATTAGACTGAGCAGCCGTCAGATCTTTACTCAGAAAACCTACGGTTCTTTCATATATGGCCTCATGGAGTCACTTGCTGTTTGCATGAGGATAGTATCCTGTACTGAAAGCCATGTTGTGGTCATGTGACCGCTTGATTGTTAGGGTGATTGCAAATGTGCCTGCCACTGGGCCATCCAGGGCTCAAAGGATGGGAAGATTTTTTTTGAGTTTGCATTTCTTCTTTTTGTTGTTGTTTTTATTTGAATATCTTTCCCATAAAGGAAGACTTTCTAAACTAAAGTCAGCATAAAAAGCACATATTTGTTGAGAAAAGTCTGTGGGTATTAAATAGTGGGGCTTTAAATCATAAAATTCATGGGACAGTAGTTATCAAAAAGATAGTCATTAGATAAGTTTTGTTTTTCGTGACTATTTTGTTTCCAATTTATTTGTATTAGAAAGAAGGCAGCATTTTTATAAAACTTGTTTTATTTTAAAAAACTATCTGTAATTTCAAAAGGAAACTTAATTTAAAAAATTTGTTTCACAATCTTTCTATAATATCATTTCATTCAAAACAAAAACTAGACCATCTTGCCCCCACAGAATCAAAAGTAAAAGCAATACAAGAGCCCCAGGTTCCTGGTCCTGTCCAATAGTTTTCTTGTGAAGGTAAAGTTGATAATTAGTATATGTTTCTTACTGCCTTAAAACATATCTGACTGGACATTTTTGAAGCCTGAGGGGGTTGCAGGTTTTGGCTTCTCAGGTCTTTGTGCACGTTCATGTCTGACCTCTAGGTGGCGACCACGCCCAGCCTTGTGACGAGCAGCACTGCAACTACTCTCACCGTCAACCCGGTCCTCCCCCTCACCAGCGCCGCCGCCGTCACCAGCCTCCCTGTGCCAGGTGAGCCGTGCATGGTAGTCCCTGAAACGCTCTGTAAGAGCCTGCCATTAAACCGTGAATGAAAGCTGGGTGCAGTGGTGCACGCCCAATGATCCGAGTACTTGGGAGGCTGAGCCAGGAGGATCACAGGTTCAAGGCCAGCTTCAGCAACTTAGTAAGACCCTGTTTCAAAACAAAAAATGAAAAGGGCTTGTGGTATAGCTCAGAGGTAGAATGCCCCTGGTTCAATCCCCAGTACAAAAAAGAAAAAATAAAGAATTAAGGCTCTAACTAAAAATCTGTTTTGCTTTTTAAAAAGCTTTATGTGTAGCCAGTCACGGTGATACACACCTGGAATCCAAGCAGCTCAGGAGGCTAAGGCAGGAAGATCCCAAGTTCCAGGCCAGTCTCAGCAACTTAGCAAGATCCTATCTCAAAATAAAATACCAAAAAAGGGGGATGTAGCTCTGTGATAGGGTACTTACCTAGCATGTAGGAGGCGCTGGGTTCAGACCCCACCCCTACCCCACCCCAAAGTTGTATTTGAAGCCTGAACTTCAAAACAGATGAAACATAGTTAACTTTGTCAGAAAAATATCCGAGAATTTTCTTACCTCTTTTGTTCTTTCCCAGGTTAGCCCATCTCTTACATTATTCCCAGAGGTATCTTTTTAAAACACAATTTTTTTTTCAAGTAACTTCTTTCTTTGCATACCTTTACCAGCTATGGTTTGGGCCTTTAGGAAAACATGAAAATTCATTCAGTTATAGGAGCTTCCTGTCTAGACCTTGGCCCTCCCCCCGCACCGAGGGGCTGCAGCCACCCTTGGTGTGCATTCCCACAGCCTGAAATGCTGGCAAGGGCGCTGTGCGTGGGCCGCTCCAGCTTCACTATCAGTTCTCGAAAATACCCTCTCGCTTCCCAAGAAGTTATGCATTTCTACCCCCTGTATCATAAATAATTATTTTTAAAAATCTGAGGCTGAGACAGGACCACAGGTTCAGCAAGACCCAGTTTCAAAATAAACAATAAAATAGGGTTGGATGGGTAGCTCAGTTTAGAGCGCCCCTTGGCTTGATCCCCAGCACCACCAAAAAACAAACAGAAGATCTAAGTTCTATATTCTTTCTGATGCCTCGCTTGGTGCCTGACTAAAGTGAATGTTTTTCTCCTTTTGACCTGTGTTAAATAGCAGATTTCCCATCACAATTAAGATGATGTAGCATTATCATCAGACATATATGTGTGTATATATATGCATATATATATATAATATATATATGCATATATATTATGCTCTAATTATTCACCGGGTTGATTGCATGTGGTTTTGTGATATTTCACTGTCAAAACGATTTGTTTTGCTCTCGTTTGTGTTTTGTGGAACTCCGGGCCTTGCACATGCTGGGCAAGCGCTCTGTCACTGAGCTACACTGAGCCTTCGAACTTGACTTAACCTAGAACTGGGGACTTTGGTTTCCTTCGCAGATAGTTTTAGTTCATAACCACTCTTCAGTTCTGTGACTTATCCATGATGTAAAAATTCAATACATGGCTTTATACTGTATTACATTTCTAAGCTATTAGAAAGTTTATATTTTTATTTTAAATAGCACTTTTTGACCTCTTCTGAGTGTTAGAGTGCTTTGAGAATCTGAAACCAGTAGACTTCCCTCCCATAAAATAGACATCCAGTTTTTAGAAGAATTCAAGGAAGTTTTTAAGTGCTAACCCCCATCAGCCCTCCACCCCCAGGCTGTGTTTAGGGCCTTAGGAACCTTGCAGACTCCAGGTTGAAAACCCTGTTCAAGCCTTTAGCTTAATATAAAACCCCGGGGGAGGGGGCATTGGGTTGGGCACCACTGGCGTAAAGCTCCTGCCTCAGGAACCCTCTGTCCAAACTGACCACCAGTCATCTAGAAACACAAACCAGACTTACCCTCCTGACAAGTTATAAATCATGTAAGTTAGGCCTAAAGATAGCCATTTGTTGTGGGGGGAAATCCTCGTAGTTCAGACATTAAAACAAGTAGCGAGAGCTGCTTTATGGTGGTACACACCTGTCTTCCCAACTGCTCAGGAGGATAAGGCAGGAGGATCGCTGGAGCTCAGGAGTTGGAGGCCAGCCTTCTTTAGACCCTGTCTAAAGAAGAAAAAGAAGCCGGGTGTGGTGGCACACGCTTGTAATCCCAGCATTCGGGAGGCTGAGACCGGAGGATCCGGGTTCTCAGCCAGCCTCAGCTACCTAGTGAGGCACTCCAGAACTTAGGGAGACTCGGTTTCAAAATAAAGAATAAAAAATAGGGCTGGGGGTGTAGCTTGGAGGTAGAATGCCCTTGAGTTCAATCCCCAGTACTGCAAATAAATAAATAAATAAATAAAGAAGAAAAAGAAGAGCAAGTATCTTTGCAGATTACTTACAACTAAGTAAAAAATTGTAGCCGGGCATGGTGGCACATGCTTGTAATCTCAGTACTTGGGAAGCTGAGACAGGATGATTGCAGGTTCAAAGCCAGCCTTGGCAACTTAAGGAGGCTCTCAGCAACCCAGTGAGATCCTGTTTCCAAATAAGAAATAAAATCGGTCTGGGGGTGTAATTTGGAGGTAGAATGCCACTGGATTCAATCCCTAGTACCAAAAAGAAAAAAAAAATGCTTTTTTAAATTGTATTAGTTTTTGAAGATTCTGACTGACATTTAATCACATTTTCTTGAACCCAGTTACTCAGCCCATTTATGTGGACTTAATTATGATTGTTTTCTGGAAGATTGGCAACTCCAGTCCTTTTATATATGTGTGTACAATGTCAGTAGTGTATGAACAGTGTGATATTTGGTGGAAATCAGCAGTGGGAAATTCTTCTCTGTTTTTTTCAGAGTTATATTATTGCTCTTGTCTCGGCTTCAGTTCTAAAATTTTGTTTTTGTTTTTTAATTTCTATAGAAACCCTAAACTAGGTTAATAAAAAGGGGCAAATTGAGGATCGCTGGTTAGTGGATTCAGTCTTCCACAGATCCCGAGTATGGCTGACTAAAGCCATCACTCTCCGAGCCGTCCCTGAAGGTCATGTCCTAACCCAGCTCCCTTTGCAGGCAGCACGGACGCCACCTCCAACAGCACGGCCACGGTCATCTCCACAGCACCGCCCGCCTCCTCGGCTGCCGCGTCCCCCCCGCTGAGCCCCTCGCCCTCCGCCTCGGCCCCGGCCCCGGAGGCCTCCAGTGCCAGTGAGACCAGCACAACGCAGACCACCTCCGCTCCTCTGTCCTCCCCACTGGGGACCAGCCAGGTGATGGTGACCGCGTCAGGCCTGCAGACGGCGGCAGCCGCGGCGCTCCAAGGAGCTGCGCAGCTGCCCGCCAATGCTAGTCTCGCCGCCATGGCCGCTGCTGCAGGACTCGGCCCCGGCCTGATGGCACCCTCGCAGTTCGCGGCTGGGTAAGCGCCTTCTCCTCCCCTTCACGGCCCAGAGGCAGCTAGGAGAGCAGTTCCTGGAGGGAGACTTCTTACCGCCGTCTTACATGAAGGGAAACACTCCCTCTTTAAGACAGGCTGCTTGCTGGTCATGGCAGGACAGGATGACAGGGTTGAACCTGAGCTCCTCAGCACTCGGGGACCCTGAGGAGCGAGCCGGAATCCCTAGCTCACTCTCCCTTGCTAATTCTCAAACACAGGCAAGAGGCCCAGCAAGCTAATGTTGTTATTGTCAAACATCTTATGAGTACCATCCTTTTCTCTGGGGTGTTTTGTTTTGGAGAAACAGAGAGTGAAGTGATTGAAAGACATCACTGGCTGTGAAGCGCTGCTTCTGTGCAGAGCCTGCCCTTGTTGGCACGTGTAACATCCAGGGGAGCCTAACTCCAGCACCAGCCAAACCACAGGGAAGCACGGGCGAGCAGACCCCGTGGCGTCTCCGGCTAGAGTCCGCTTCTCCTTACCCCCTGCATGGTAATGAGTGACCTTCTTTTGGATTTGCAGAGGTGCCTTACTCAGTCTCAATCCAGGGACCCTGGGCGGCGCTCTCAGCCCCGCTCTGATGAGCAACAGTACACTGGCAACTATTCAAGGTAGGTCGGGCCTCTTTCCTTGCTTAGTTCTCGCGTGCACGTGCGTGTCTGTGTTAATGCATGGTGTCTGCTTGGTTAGGGGTGAAGGTGATGGGGAAGAGAGTTGAATGTGAGCAACTCTTCTTGAGGATCAAGAAAGAATCCTTGTGAAAAGTACAGGTGTTAGTGTGCAGGAGACCGAAACAGTGCAGCTTAGTATAGCTTCTAAGAATTATCTTATGTCAGTAGACTGGGGCAGGCTCTCTCACTACTGATAAGTTAATCCAAATACTCATCTAAAGCTGATCACAGGCACAGTCGGCCCCGCCCCAGCCCACCTAAGAGAGCGCAGCTGGGGAGTCCTGTATCGGCCGGCAGCAGGCCACACCAGCAGATTTTGAGGGTGTTTTTACTTCTTGATAGGCTCGGCCCTTTTCTGAGGTCGCCATTGGTGTGAGGGTGTCTTCCTCTTGGATTATGATGGATTATGATGCCTCCGCCAGGCCCACGTGGGCCCCTCAGCCTCTTAGTCTGTTACCCCGGGAAGTGGTCCCTCCGTACTGAAAGGTTTGCCTTGTGTAGGACTAAGCTTTGTGTCTGAAGAGGCTGGCTGTTCTGTGATGTAAGAAGCAGCTATTGAGGATTATATTCATCAGAATATTTTTACCTTAAGATACTGCTTAGATGAGAGTTCTCAGGGCCAAAATCAGATGTTAGCAAACATGAACTAAGATGAGTGTGTCATGGGTGAGGTCTCTAATAATGTAATATAGAGAATGTTAAAAGAGAGACAAAACCAAATTGTGGCAGGATTGCTTATATTAGACTGACTTTCTGATTGATTCGTGTATCTAAATCAATAGTAACATCTGTAAAGCTTTTGTTATACAAGGGCTTCATTTTGGAATAAGATTTGCAGTAAATCACTTTTTCAACTGCACTAGGAAGTGTTTGGGAGCCGCAGAGTACAGGGACACTGCAGAGGCCCAGTGCCTTCCCCAGGGCGTGCAGAGCGGGGCTGACAGGAGAGCGCGTCTGTGACCCTGAGCCCGGAGTCTCAGAAAACTCCATGCTGAACCAAGCCTCACTGTCTCGTGTTTCTGTGATCAAGTGCGTTCCTTTCGGCTGTGTAGCATGCAAGAACCAGCCAAACTCTGACGCCACTAGAAAAGCCCTCAAGTGTGTGGGGCACGGGTGCCTGAGCGGGCAAGTGTGTGGGGCACGGCTGCCCGAGCGGGCAAGTGTGTGGGGCACGGCTGCCCGAGCAAGTGTGTGGGGCACGGCTGCCCGAGCGGGCAAATTTAGGAGTATTGTCAAGTCACAGGATAAGTTATTACATGAAAATCCTCTAATAATTTTAATTAATTCTTTAATTCATTTATTTACTGGTACTAGGGATTGAGCCCAGGGGCATATTCTTCCTCAAGTCCTTTCTTTTTTATTTTGAAACAGGGTCTTGGTGGTAAAGTTGCTGAGGGTCTTGCTAAGTTGCTCAAGCTGGCCTTGAACCTGTGACCCTCCTGTCTTAGCCTCCCAATTACTACGATTATAGGCATGTGCAACTGTACCTGAGCTCATTATTCTAAATGGAATGTGGATAATGCCTTCTGTGGGAAGCAACAGCTTCATAAAAACGCTCTCCCCACGACCCAGGTCCTGCCTTGGGCCTCCGCCTGGATCGCCTCACATCAGCTCTGACCCACCCTGCTGTGTAAACTCATGCTTCTTTGTGTGAGGCTTAGAGTCACATGTTCTACCTCAAGAACTGAACAGTTAACCATAACTTTTATTTTATTTGGTGAGAAAGAATTTGTTTTATAACTAAAGTCTTGTGTTAAAGAAGTTTTTCATCTTACAGTTTGCTAGCACTTACCAGTCTTTGTGTGTGTGGCTCTGGAGTTTAATCCAGAGCTCATGAGTGTTGGGCACAGTGCTCTGCCTCTGGGCTGAGCCTCCTCCAGCCCAGCACAGTACACACCTCAGTGCTTCAGTAGCTAGTTTGTCTTTTGAACAGAGGCAATTTTAAATCAGCAATGTTAATTGAAGACAGAATGACTGGATTTAATCACAGATATTCCTAGGTAAATGAAATAAACTTGAGATTTAAAGATAGAAACGTGTCCGATTTGCTAGACAATTCTTACAAGTCTCCTCTTTAACCTGCCGTGCTCACGTTCCTTGAGGCAGATGTTCTAGTCCTTTATGCCCTTCAAAATTGCAAACAGCCTCCAGTTGGTGTGCACTGAGAAAAGAGATCAGGGAGGCCCGCCTCTTCCTACTGCGCTGTAGGAAGGCTCAGCAGAGCTTGCTGTGTGGCTTGGCTTCTCCAGGACGGTGCTCACGTGTCCCGGGTTCTCGTCTGCAGCTCTTGCTTCTGGCGGCTCCCTTCCAATCACCTCACTGGATGCGTCTGGGAACCTGGTGTTTGCCAATGCAGGAGGAGCCCCCAACATCGTGACTGCCCCTCTGTTCCTGAACCCTCAGAACCTCTCTCTGCTCACCAGCAACCCGGTCAGCTTGGTCTCTGCCGCCGCCGCCTCCACGGGAAGCTCCGCTGCCCCTGTCGCCAGCCTTCACGCCACCTCCACCTCAGCCGAGTCCGCCCCGAACTCGCTCTTCACCGTGGCCTCTGCCAGCGGGGCCGCCTCCACCACCGCCGCCTCCAAGGCGCAGTGAGCTTGGGCCTCGTCACCCTGCAGTGGGGCCCGCTGCCAGCCGGGGACTGGCCGAACCGGGCCGCTTCCCCACCATGAGGGCAGGGAGCTGGGGAGCTGGAAACACGGCCAGGAGACAGGAAGGTGGAGACGGACGGCAGGCACCTAATTTTGTAATAAACACTGTCTTTTCAGGATTGCTTCATGGATTGGAGAACTTTCTAACCAAAAATTTAAAAAAAAAAAAAAAAAAAAAAAGCAGAAACAAAAAATCAAAAACAAAAAATAAGTGAAAGGACTACTTATCATTTCCAGCAGTCATGATGACAAGTTAAGGTGGGTTACCAAATCCAACATAGGAAGGGATTTCTTCTTTGTCTAAATTACTTTTTTTTCTTAAAAAAAACAAAAACAAAACAAAACATTTTTATGGGCCTGTTGTACAGGCCATTAAGTCATAACAAGGTGTTTATAATCGTATCAATTGTGTTGGGGGTTCCTTTCTTAACTGGTACAATTAGGCAGGCCTGTCTTACTGTATTGCTATTATTGTTGTTGTTGTTGTTTTTATATATGTATATATAGTTTGGACATGTTTATCTCTTGCTCCTGGATCCTACTTCAGTGAGCTCCCACACTGGGGAGGGAGGGTTCGGGGTCAGGGGAGACTTACGCTCTTAATTGCGGGAAATGTTCTTGCTGGTTTCCTTCTCCTTGATGACTCTTACAGAGGTGCTAGAAAATTATTTTCTTTTGCCACTTATGCAAGAGGCCTGGTGCAGAAGCTGAAGGCAGTGTGTGCAAACACTCCCACTCCACACGCGCCCTGCGGGGCGGTGCCTTTGGAGCACTTTGTAGGAAGGAATTCCTGCTGAACTGTGGCTCTCACCCACCCGAACCATGGAACGGCCCTGAGGCCCAGATCCTGTGGTGCAACAGTGCTGCTTTCTGCTACTTCCAATGGGAACAGCTGTACGTGTTGCAGGGCAGGATTTGGTTCCGAAGAGCAAAGACTACTGCAGACACCTGACTTGGTGGTTCTCCTGATTTCTTATCTCCCGAAAAATGCTCCTACTGTTGGTGTGTTTGTTTGTTCCATTTTATGGGAGTTTTTCGCTCATACTTCCCGTGACTTACTTGGCAAAGGACAAATTGACTTACTGAAATTGGGAAACTTTTCCCTTCTTTGTTTTCTAAAGGAATTCTACTAGACTATTTTTCATCAATTTATAGATCCAAAAGAGGTCGATGAGAAGAGTCTAAGGTTGCCCCTTTTCCTCTAGAGACCCCCAACTTCCTGTCCACTGGATGACTTATAATTTGCTCTAGCCCTGAAACGTCCCTCGGCTCTGACTACAGGAGGCGCTTTGGCTCCTGTGAAGAAAGACTAAGCAGGAACGTGGCACACTTGGCCCCGCTTCTGCTGGGCGGGTCTGTGACCTTACACGTCTCTGTTCACTGTAAAAAGTGACTCGTGCCTGCAAGTGTTTTCAGGGTGTTTCTAGACTACAAAAATAAGCCCCTGGGGAAGGAAGAGCCTGAGAAAATGGATGAAGAGGAATGAGGGCAATGTAGAAATTCAGTTCCTTTTCTGCCAATGTTCTGTTATTACCTTCTGTGTACCAAAAACTTCCCCGAAAGACTGGATCACCACGACGTAGCTCGAGTGCCCCCTTTCTTACTGGAGTTGGAGGTTCCCATTCGGTGTCTGTGGGCACGGCCTAAGTCTCCGGTGGCCCCGAGACTGCACTTTGTCCCCCTTTGAGCTGGGGTTCGAGAGCTTCCAGGCGGCTTTCCCTCTGAGTGCTGCGGTGCTGTGTCCGCACGGAGCTCAGAGGCCGTGAGGCGGCCTCCACCACTGCAGAAAGGCGGTGGTCCTGACACAACCCAGAGTGGACCTTCTTTTGTGACCAAGTGGGAGACAGTCATATTAAAGGTCAGAAACATTTTAGTCCCCTTTAAGATTTTTCTTTAGTTCCTTTTGTCTTGTTTTATTTTACAAAGTATTTAATTACTACCCCTAAATTTCCTCTCCTTATCCTTCACCTTCCCTAAAATCCCTCTAAAATCAGTGAGCTGCAAGCAGGGAAACTAACAAGTGTCCATCCACCTGTTTTGTGTGGTGTGTTTATTTTTTAATTTTTGTTTTTAAACTAAGCTTGAACCAAAGTCAATTTTTAGCAAGCTGCTGTACTAATGGACTAGTTTATAATGTGCAGTTCAGACACAGTGAGGAGATAGATGCTACTGACAATTTCTTTTTCATTTGTCTTTATTAATTTTATATAAAAGTTGCTGCTTGTTTTTAATCTTTAATGTTGGTAAATTGTAATACCTTCCGGGCAGACATGACCTTGATTTTCAGCTAGTTTATTTAGGTTGGTGTGTAAATAGCACGGCAGTGTCAGTTACTTAATTTCCTCCTCTCCATCAGCTTTTTCTCGGTTATGGTTAAGCTTCATGTTTTATCCTGACTTGAGTCTGGGCTGTCACCAAGGCTGGAGCGCCCAGCGTCTTGAGTCCCTCCCGAGGGAGTGAGGAAGTGAGGAGGAAGGGCTCGGGGAGGGAAGTCCCTATACCCAGACTGCACTCGAGGGTACAACATTCATTTCCCCAAATGGCTACCAAAGGACGTGTGAGCCCAGGGCACTTCAGCCCAGTGGGGTCAGAGGAAAGACAAGGAAAGGCTGTTCCGTTTTTGTTTTCTGTGTGGTTAAAAATATGCTCCCTTTCTCCAGTAGACTTTCATACTAAAGAAGAGTAAGCGTTATGTCAGCCAGTGGGCGCTCAGCACCGCGGAGGCTGTGTTCTCCAGCCCTTTGGGATTAGTGGAGTCTGCCTTTTTTAAGTGAATCACTTGACGAGGGTAGACCTGTAAACCAGCATAAGAATCGAAATCTTTAGACAAAGATAACCGTAAAACTTTCTCTTTTTTGACTTATTTAAAAATAAGTTGTGAGGTGAAAGGTACTTTTGTACGTGCACACATGAAACACTAATATAGCTGGTGGGGGGTGGGGGGGTTAAAGTGGGCTCCCATCACCATCCCTAGGTACTCTGCTAGTCATGTTGCTTCTTGAACGCCTTCGTCCTTTTATAGATCATCTCAAGAAATGCTTTTCTAATTGAGTGAGCTGTCACCTGAGCTAAGGTACTCAGACTTAACTTTTAGTCGCCTTTTATGGGGGAGTTTGAAAACTAAAGAGGACGTTTGACAGAGTTTCTCCTCTCGGAAGAGGAAAGGCCAGCTAGTTCAAAATTCATTGTATTATTCTTTTTTCCCCCTTAATGTTTATGCAAGTTTTATTTCATCCCTGAATTTGGTTAAAACACATTAAGCCAAAGACTAATTTTAGATACATTTATAGTGATACTGTATCTGCCCATGGTAATGGGCCCTCCCCAGGGAGTACTGAATGTAATTGTTGAATCCTGTTGTCATAAGCGATGCAGTTTGGTTGTGAACTTTATTTATACCCTGTATTGATCTGAAGGACAGAACAGAAAGGCCCGAGAAAGGGTTTCTCACAGGAACAATATTTGTTCTAAGAAATAGAGTCCTGTATTAGTTTAAATGTTTCAAAAGTTAGGTGAGCAGTGTTTCAGAATTAAGAGAAGTTATTTACATCAGTTAACTATACACACACTCCCTTTTATCATCAGAAAGGGCTGTAGCATCCCAGTTTACTTAGCTTGTTACTCCAGAATGGAACCAAAGGAATCCAGCTCTCACTTTGTGCGGAATGTACCTATTTATACTTCATGGCAGCATTACTAGAAATTAATAGAAGCTTTTTAAAAGGGAAAACATCAGTTAAAAGACCGTTAGATCATCTTGCCAGTGTGTTCTACATCATTTATTTGTTGTTGGGGAAAAAAGCACAATAATACCTCTTTTAATGTTATTTTATCCATTATCCTTCGTTAATTTGGAAAGATAGGGGGAATATTCTCTATTATCAGAAGCACAGATATTTGCTTGACATAATATTTAAATTCAGCCCAATCTTTAACATTAAGTTCTATCTAACTTGCTGAGAAAAACAGATATATTTGCAAATATAGATAATTCATGTCACTTTTTTAAGTTAGACATCCTGATAGAAAGTGTAAAGCCTGTGGCTTATGTTCCCAAACCATGTCATCCTCACAAATCTTTCCTGACAAAGACACAGATAAAATCATGGAGCCAGGAAGACAGAGGAGCAGCCTCTGCTTGGCTTCTCCCCGCAGCAGGAGGAACACTGCCCAGAGCAGGGCCCCCCCCTCCCCGGCCTTGGGGAACCCCGGCCAGGCTGCAGCCTGAGAAGCCTCAGTTACGCAGGGGCCTAACAGTTCACTAGCAAAGTGTGGTCAGATATTTTAAATCAGCACCTAAACTTGATGAGTTCAAAGTTTATTTATTCTTTAAACTCTGTTTATTAGAGCTATAAATGTTAAAAGACTGCCAACACTAATGGGGCAAAAAGACTGCCTGAGATTTTAAATTATCCAAACATACAGGAACTGAAGGATGAATTTGCTCATAACCATGAATTCCATGCATGCGTGCATGTGTTCATGCAATCATAGCCTGGCTGTTTTGAAGCTGTTTTTAGTCTTTAACATTTTGAGGATGACACTTCATAAATTTGTCAACCTTTCTTAGTATTTATCTTCAGTTTTGAGAAGAAAGAAATCCTTTGCCATTCCCCTAAGATGTTACATGGGTGTGCATGGATGGCACCCACAACATAAATATAGACTTGGATAAGAATAGGATAGGTAAATTACTCTCATCATTGAAAGCTGATATGAAACTGATTCTTCCCCATCCTTTTCTTAATCCAAAGAAATTAAATGGGACATGCCTGAAATGTCCAGTGAGGCTTGAAAGGATTCTCCCAGGAGGGCAGGGAAATTGTTTCTCAAGAGTTGTCCAATTTGCATTCAGTTTTCTAAATGGTTTGTGAACTGTAGCTTTCTACAGTTCTTGGCCTCTTTGTTCATGAAGGTGTTACTTACTGAGGTCGTCTACCCTTGGCCTTTGCTAAAAGCACTGAGTTTGAGCGAATCTCGTGTTGGTTCGGGCTCGGCCCTCCTCTCCTCTTTTGCGTCCCTTCTTCTTCTCTCTGAACGGTGGCACCTCAGTCTGTGAGGACGATGCGCATGGGTAGCAGCTGGCATCTGGCTCCTTCACAAAATACCTCAGCATAGCTTAGCATTGTTGTAGAACTGGTTAAAATGAAAACCAAATAAATAAAAGAAAAAACTTTATAAATAGTGGAAATAATTCTAGCTGTAGTATTTAGTTTAACTAATGTTTATTATGATTGGTAAACATGATTGATGCTGTATGTATTTGGAATCCTGTTTATAGGTTACAATTTATAGGGTTAGGGAGGGCTGGGGGGGGGAGAAAGGGAGAGGTTGATTATGTTAGAAGGAAAATGTCGCTTGTGTGTTTTGTTTTTCTTTATATCCGTCTTGCCAAAGGAAATTTGACACTCCCTGTGATGGGGTTTGGGATTTGCTGGCCCCTCTGTGGTCTGAGCTGCAGCACTGTGTGGTGGCATGCAGGTGGGGTGTGGGGTGTCCAAGTAGGTTCAGGGTCCCCAGGGGCGCATTTGCAACCCTTCCTGTGGCCGCCCATGTCCCAGGCAGCCATCCTCTCCTAAGGAGTCGTTACCTCTGTGTTTAGCAGCAGCTTGGGCAAAGATGAATGTGTGAGTACCTGGGCGATCAGTGAGAAGCAGAGCCCAAGCAGGACGCACCACCTGGGAGAGGAAGAGGGGAGTAGTCGCCGCATCTTAAGCTGGGGAAGCTCAAGTGGTGCCCGCCCTTCTTGTCGCCCTCTGTCAGGTTGTTGGATGTTGTGCTTGCGGCCAGCCTTTTAAACCCTTACTTCCTTTTCTCATCCAAAGGCACGTTCTGTCTAGACTGGAAACCCAAACGGAAGAAAAACCAGACCAAGAAGTTGACTGACCTCCTTGCTTCACACCTGTGATCGGGATGGTTAGTGGCTGGGATGGAAAAGTGGGTGAGAAATGATGGTGGTCCAGGGATAACACCGAGCCCAGGGCCCCGAGGTCAGATAGAGACGGCAGCTCTAGAAAGGCTCTTGGTTTAATTAAGTGATCCGTCACCCAGATCTGAAGAGGGTTTGGTGTGGATACCAAAGACACTGCCATGACATTGCTGAGGGCGTAGGAGCAAAAAGCTGAAGCTTGGAAAAGCTTTACTTCGTCTTTTCTTCCCTTTCCCTTCCCTCCCACCCCACTTTTGAAAGAAGTCTTGGTTGTTCTGGCTTTGGAAAAGAGACGTTTTGTGTCTCTGCCGGCTGTGTGAAGATGGGCAGAGTGGCTCCATATAGCAGAGATGTTCCTGGAATTGCTGTGAAATTGGGGGGCGGGGGGAGAAGATGGGGGTAGAATTCTTTATTTTCCCTTTAATACTTATAAATAGAACAGTGTAGCCTGTTGGAGTTCAGACAGTGTGTAGATGTGCTCTCTCTGTTCTGTCTCTTAAGCGTTTTTCAAGAGCAGGATTACATGAAAAACCAACAGATCTTCCTTTATTCCCCTGTGGAGCTATTTTGTTCCCACATGTTTTTATCACATGGGTCCTAAGAGGTTGAGTAGTTCATTGTTTTGGTGTACTGTCGATAGGACACGTACAACGGAGAGAAGGAAAGGAAATCTATTGCTTTCTCAGTAGTTCATCAAAAATGATCAGGTTGCAGAAATTCATAAAAGCTTTCAAGCTTTCCTAATTAATGATCTTATGTTCTGACATTATGTAAAGGTAGTATTAATATCGTGTGACTTTTCAATTAATTAGATAGGTTTATAAGTAGGGAATAGGGATACTGAAGATAAGAACACGTGAACCAAAAGCTGTAAGGAAACAAGGTGTGTGCATTGAGCACTCTGAGATGGAAATGTGGTTCCCCGGACCAGGGAAAGAAGATATTTGTCATTCTTTCTGTGTCCTGGGACTGTCTACACATACAGGGCTCCACCCACCCAGTGCCACCTCTGATTCAAACCCAGGACACTGTCAAAAAGTTAAGACTCCCCAAACTAATTTACTGTTTAAAAAAAAAAAAGTTAAGGTCTGCTGCAAAGTTTTCCCATGTTTTGTTTGTTTAATTGTTCATCATTATTTTTGTGTTGGCCACAACCTCACAAAGCAGATTAAGGCTTCTCTTGTAATTGGCAAAGGTGTTGAATTCTCCAACATTGTATCCCAAAGTCTGCAGGCAGACAGCCCGATACAGTGCTGTTTTTTAAAAATGAGACGTCTGAACACTTTCACTCTTTAAAATCAAGATCTCTTTCAAATGAAAATGAACAGAGCCAGCCCCCATCCAGCCCTAACAGTGAGTGTCTCAAGGTCTGAGAAGTATAGGAGAAAATGAAATGCACTTTCAGAAGCCGAACCATAGTGCTGTGTGTGAGGAGTGCTGCCGCTGCTGGTGGGGGGGCGCCAGCCCAGCTGGGCTTCAAACTAAAACAACTGGAGAAAAAAGGGCGGGACCGTCAGACTTTGCCACCGTGCAGTGACATTGCCCTCCTTCCCCCAGGTGTGTGTGCTCTAGCGTCAGCTGGGGGAGGCAGGCTTCTTCCAGCTTCTGACCTCTGCTCGCCTGGGCTAGGGTGCAGGTGAGGCTGGGTGCGTCGGGGCTGTCGTATACCTCATTTCTAACTCACGACTGAGTGACTTGCTTTAACTTCCTCTCAACCCTACAGAGTTGCCAGGCCCGCCCTCCCTCCTCCCCAAGGCTGAGCTCTGGCCTATAGCACCACGCACACGCCCCTGCGCCCTGAGTGTCGCGCTGCACCAAGGGCAGACTGCAGTCTTCTGTTTCTTTCTGTTGCAAGGGTCTTGGTGGGTCTCTCCCCGCTGCTTCCCGCCTGCCTCCCGGGCTGTAGCTGTCTGCGCGCACCCGCTCGCCTGCGTCCCCACCGCTGCCCCGCCCGCTGGGTCCTCCTTGCCTTGCCAGGGGTGGGTGGAGGCCGACCCCGTCCCCTTGGCCTCAGGTTTCTGTGTGTGTTCAGGACTTGGGCTGCAAAGGAACACACCAAAGGCTCCTTTAAGCTGACTGCTGCGTACACATTTCACTCTTTCCTTTGACATGACCAAAAAATAAAGAATTCAAATATTTAAGTTTATTATTAATATTATTATTATTATTATTTGACAATCTTCTATCCAATGGGCTGCCTAGAAGCTGCATCCCCAGCCCTTTCACCTTTTCTTTGAATGTAGTTCTCAACCTTCAGTTCCCACGTTAAAGTTGGAAAAAAAAGCTTAGCCAGGTCACAATACTGCTGCTATAAGCCAGGGGAGGGTGGTTTCTTTGTTTTGTTTTGTTTTTTAAATTTCCAGCCAAAACCAAAGATTTCTTAATGATTGTATGAACTCAAAACAAACAAAAAAACCAAAGAAAAGGGAAGTCTTCGGCCTCGGTCCCACCTGTGGCGTCCAGGCAGCCCAGCAGCGAGGCCGGCCAGCGTCACCTCGCGCCGGGGCTTGGCGAAGCTGTTCAGAGCCCCAGCCCTTGCCCTCGTGCGTGCGAGCCAGCGTGCCGCGAAACAAATTGGCATTCCGGTTTTCCAAAGCAGAAGCCAAAACCCCATCACCACCAAAATCACTCCAACCAGCCAGGGCCACCATGGGGCCTGAGCACAGGGAGCCCGAGCCGCTGCTGCTGGGCTGGCCGAGACTCCACAGGGGGGACGCCGAAGGTGCTGGCACATTGGCTGCTCTGCTGGGTGCTTTTGGCCTCGGGCTGGGTGCGCATGCCCAGGGCCCTTCTGAGCCTTTCTTCTCTCTTCCTTTACTGGAACTGCTTGGAAGCGGCCGTCCTGTTTGTGAGGAAACGTGCAGAATGATGATCAAGCTTTTTGTTTCTCTCTGTTGTCGTTTTGTTTCCTTTCTGCAGCGCCACTGTGCAACTATGCATTGTACTTCACAACCTTTTGTGCTAGGTAGATGCCTGTGACTTTTTAACTCGGGGGGTGGGGGGTGCAAATGAAGGAACTTTTTACATGGATCTTTTTAATCTCAGTTGATTGGGGGAGGGGGGTATTTGGTTCTAGGGTCATACAAGCTCTATCCCAAAGCAAAATCCAAATGTTAATAATATTAGCCTGATGCAGATACCAAAGATAATTTCTTTCCTGCAGAACCTTAGACTTGTGTGTTAAGTACGATTACCCAGCACTTGCATTAGTCGAACCTCAGTAATTCCAAAGCTTAGATGTATATTTTGGTATATTTCTGGGATATAAAAAAAAAAATGTTGTTTAACTTCTTGTTTGTTTCAGTGTAATGCTCTTAAAGTCATAGCATGAAAATAATTGAGCTGTCCTATTCTTAGTAGTTTGAAATAATAGTATTTTTGTATGTTTTGAGTGTGTCTATGTATGTATTAACATAACAGTTTTCACTGCCTAGATGTTCATAATAAAGCAGAAAACGAAATAGTTCCGAGTGTACATGCTTCAGCGCCTCCCGGGCGCCAGTGTGGACCCCGCTGTCATGGCCCCGTGCCCGGCTGGGTCCTGTTTGGGTTTAAAGAGACAGTGATCGTGTTTTTCTACAGATGTTTTCTTTCTCTGTGTCTTTAAATATCTGAACTCCCCCGCCTTTCCTTTCTTTTTGTTTTCAATATTGATTCAGGGGTGTTTTTCCACTGTCGCCAAGGGAAGGGCATGAGGGGAGTTGGCCCCTTGACCTCCCAGAACTTTGTGCTTTTTGTACTTTGAAATGTGAGTTTGAGTTCTTCTTTGTGGAAACTTAGGTGGTATAAATGGTTCTTTCCAAAACTGCCCGGCAGCATTGGTGTGGCAGTGACGCTCCTTCACGGTGAGGGGGTCCTTGTGCCACGCTCCTTAGGTGACCGGCAGTGCAGGTGGCCGTGGGGCAGCCTCACGCCCCACAGCGCTTGTTCAGCCATTACCCCTCCTGAGAATCCGCTGATAGCTCGGAGCGCTGGCACCTCGGTATCTGTGCTCCTGGGAAACACAGTTTTCTTAGTTTGGAAACCTGAAACACAAGGGACTCTTCAACATCTGGGAAGGAGCTGAGCCCGCCCACGGCCCAGGGAGGTGGCAGGGGCTGCAGGCGGTGCTGTCTCTTTCAAAGTGCCCTTCCTGTGATTCCCCTCCTGAGGCCGCCGCAGAGGCCGGGGGCTTGGGAGAGAGTGCGGAGGTACCAGTGAATCAGAGTGGAATGGTAGATTTTGTGTAGATGCATTTGTCTGCTGTAATTTTTTTATATATATATTAAACTTACTGTAACTGTACAGTTCATTTCTGTTGTAAAACATCATTAAACCGTTTTCCAAGTGTTTTCACATGGTGTGAGTTTCTGTGAAGTCGCGGTGATGAGATTCTGGGTCCTTCCAAACACATTCTCAAAGACTGCTCACAGAGCCTTCCTGACTGTTTCCCCGCAGCACTTTGGGGACCCCCGGGATCCCCGTAAGCACTCGGGTCTCGCTCCTGCCCTTCCGGCTTCCTCCTGCGCTGCCCTGCGCTGTGTGGGAGCTGTGGCCACTGCCTTTGCCCTCTGGGGCCCGCAGCTGGCGTAGTGGGACCCGCGTCGAGTAGCAGTAGTCCCCTTCAGACGAGCGTGCGCTTTGTATGATCAAACGTGCAGCCCTTGACTGATCCTGCGGGGAAGTCTTCAGAGTGCCTGGCTCGCTGTGTGCGGCTGCAGAGCTGGGCTTGAACTTGACTTTCCCCAGTTTATTGTTTGCCGCGCCCTGTCAGCGTGTCTTGCCCGATCCCGAGCACTGCTGGCCGGGCGTCCTGGACTGGTGTCCTGCTCTCCTGGGCGAGGGTGCACAGCTTGGCCGCCTCCGGTCTACTGTACTAGTTAACGGTTGGTATCTTCCCACAACTCATTGGTTTCATGAATAGGAAAAAATGTGAATCTTGAAATAAGCTTCCCACAGAGAGAAGACCTGGGCTTGCTGGAAGTCTTCGGGAGTGTCCCTGTCTACCATGGCCGACAGGGCTGAGGTGAGGCCGCCGTCCTGCGGAGGACGAGTGTGGACAGGTAATGGGTCCTCTTCTTCCTGCTCCTTCTTCCCAGAACTCATGCTCTTCCATTTCTTCCCTTACTGTGTTTACAGCTTGCATGTAAACTTGCAAAGTTCTTTTCTTAAAATAACTTCAAGTTTTAGCTGGACATGGTGGCACACCCTTGTAATCCCAGTACTTGGGAGGTTGAGTCAGGAGGATCTGGGTTCGTGGCCAGTCTCAGCTGCTTAGTGAGGCCCTCTGCAACTTAGTGAGACCCTGTTTCAAAATAGTGAATAAAAAATAGGGGCTGGAGGTGGAGCTCAGAGGTAGAATTCCTCTGGGTTCAATCCCAAGTACCGCAAAAAAAGAAAAGAAATAACTTCAAGTTTTTAACAGAAACCCCGTTTGATAGAGACAGTAGCATGTTCCCTACCATAAAAATTAGACGTCAGCAAGTTAGATTCGCACGTCGCATCCCAGGGAACCTGCAGTCCTTTTTAATAAGGTAGGTGTATTCTAACCCCTTCCCGGCCTGCAGGAAGCTTATTCCTGGAGAATGTGGGCCACAGAAGCATGGGTCCTGGCCCCTGCTCGACGGAGAAGGCACCTCTGTAGTCGAGATCAACTGTGGACCCACAAAAAGAGCCACGGACCCACCAAGACGACAAGTCACAGGATGAGGTCCAGAGCCCAGCAGCTGACCCACGCCTGGGCTTTGTCGCCTCCAGAGCTGCCCCCCCAACACACACACACTCCGCCCACCCCCACCCCCACCCTGTGTCGTATCGGGCTTCTGCCCTTCGCTCCTGGCTGCCAGGGAGCACCGCTCTGAAAGCCAGGAACATCCGGTCTTCTCCCAAGAAAAACTGAATCTTACTCTAAGAAGGGGGGAAAAAAAGATATGGAGTTTATAGTTTATAGTCTTAGTTTATAGGTATAACAGGTAAAATGTCTTGATTCTTCAACACAGGTAAAATCCCATGTTTCCTTGATTTTAAGACATGTTGACGTTTTAAGCTTCGAAGCAAGGCTGTGTCTGACGTCGAGTGTTTCTGGGGTGTTTTTCTTGAAGTAACTCCAGGAGCTGCTTCTCTCACATTCAGGTCTTGGAGAGGGCGCTGCCAGGAGGTCCTGGCCGTTACACGCCGCAGCCAGCTCGCCTCTCCCACCAGCTCCAGCTGCTGCTCTGCTGCTGTGGGCTCATCGCAGCCCACCTCTGCACGGCGGTGCAGCTCGGTAAGTCCCCCACCCCGGGTCAACCTGGCCCCGGAGCTCCCCGCTAGCTTCCCTTTCCCCTGGGGACAGAGTCTTGACAGAACTGGGTCAAACATATTTTCAAGCCAGCCATGTAGGTGACGTGGCCTGCGTGTAACTCAGCTGATCTTGAAACGAGGTCTGGCACATACCCTATGAGGCTCACTCATTTTGAGCGTTAAAGGCCGGGAGGCTGGGTTACAGACCGAAGGCTCCTCTGTGAGTTGTCAGGTACGCCTAGAGTGACATGTCTGTTCAGGGGCCCAGATTCCCAGGGCTTTTAAAAAAGCAGTGGCCTTGAGTGTCTTTTTTGGGAAAGTCATAGTACACAGTATTAATTAGTGGGCTTGAGTTGGGGTCCTTTCTGGAGCCCCTGCATTAGAGGCATTATTGCTGGGCCCAGGGCCACCCCAGCAGCTCCCGGGGACTGGTGTGCCCGCACCACCTATGCCTTCCCAGTGGGGTCAGCGCTCCGCCCCTCTGCGTGGGGGCGTGCTGACTGCGTCGCGGGCTCGGAGGCTGAAGTAAAGGTCAGTTAGCGACGTGTCCACTGAAGCATTTATTAGGCGAGACAGAAGGTATAAATTAAAGCCACGCAGAGTGGAGAGGGCATTCCAGCAGGGCCGCGCCGCCCCAACCCCGCTGTGCAGCAAGGTCCCCCCTGCCGGGTGGCGCCCTTCCTTGGGGGCCCCTCCCAGGACCTGGGAGGAAGGTGGGGCGTGCTCCCTCCCACGCCCCCAGCCAGGCTTCGTTCACCCCTCGACACTTACACCAGATGTGCACAGCTCGCTCCCCCTCAAGGCGTGGGCGCCACGAGGGAAGGGCAGCCCGTCCATCTGTAGGTCCACAGCCTCATGCCCGCAGTGTCCGGCTGCCCTCCTGACCAGTCCCCCGGGCTCCCCCCCTGCCCCCCCTCCACGTGGCCCAAGTACAAGTTACCCTGCAGCAGAAGCTGAATGTACAGCAGGAGCAAGGCCGCTCGAGGACCGACAGCAGGACACAGGGCTTCCCTGGGCCTGCCTGCAGTCACCGGCCAACCAGAGACAGAACAAGGCCAGAACCCTGGGGCCCCGCCCCTTAGGACCCAGGGCCGCCACCCACGTGCGGTGGTTGGAACGGGAGAAGACCCTGTGCTGCAGCTGAACGCTTTGGTGGCTGAGGCCCTCGCGTGGCCTGGCTGTGAAGGCTTTATGTCTCGGGGTCGTGTCGGCAGTCAGGCCCAGGTGACGCGCCCTGGCTGTTAGCGTGGGGGCAGCATCTGCATGTGGAGGGCGTCGTAGGTGTCCTTGGTGGCCGTGCTGAGCCCCTGGTGAGAGCAGATCAGAAGGGAGGGGTGAGGGGCCTGCAGCCCAGCCCAGCCCCCCGACTTCAGGAGGAACCTGGGTCCCACAGGGGGCCTTGGCTGACAGCTGCCGGGAAGGTGGGGTCTGCACCCCCAGAATGGCCCACGGCAGCTCCTGTGAGGCTAGCTCTCAGCTTCCCAAGTACCTGTCCTGTGGCAGCGGGGCCCACCAACTTCTGTCAAGCCAAAGAAGGTCCCCACCCCAAGGGAAGGGCCAGGCCTGCTCCCAAGAATCTGCGTCCCTAACCCCTGCACCCACAAGAATCCTGGTGGCTCCCTCACCTGGGTCACCTCCGCCAAGACCCCTCCCAGGCCGGCCGCAGGCCTCTCCCCGCTCTGGGGGCTGGGAGGAGACCTGTCCCCAGCAGCCACCTGCAGGTGTCTGGGGCCCTTTTGCTGTCACTCTGCTCAGACAAGCCCAGCACCAGGGAGCCAGGAGGGGAGGAATGAGCTCCTGGGGATTCTATTTTAGGGAAGTAGGTTGACTGCCTCATTTGCATAATTAATTTGCACCGATTTGCACAGAGCAGTCACCTGGTTATAACAATTTTCCTTCTGTAGCTGCCATTTTTCTTAACCTCCTTTCTTCAATCTTCTGCCCATCCTCCCAGATCCTAATAAATCTGGGGGTTCAAGACAGAGCAGACGGCCTCAGGAGAGCCCCCCGGTGGACGCTCTCCCACAGGGTCCTTTGCTAGTCCCCCCTCCCTGTCTCTGAGGCAGTCACACGCCCTCTGGACAGCTGCTGCTGATCTGCTGGGGCTCCCAGGACCCCCTGGCTGGAGCCAGGCACTCCTTGGAAGCCCGGGTCCGGCCGCCCTGCCTGTGGGCCGCCCCTCTGGCCCTCGGCTCACCTGGTAGAGGTCGTCGCGCCCCTTGCCTCTCCGGCGCTGTGGATGGGGGAGGAAAAGCAAGGGAGTCAGTGGTGGTGGTCCTGCTCAGCGGGCCCTGAAAGTCAGAGGTGACCACCTCCCAGCAGCACCCCTCCTCCGAGAGACGGGTCTGCTGGCGCCTGGACGGGCCTTCACCTCTGCAGAGTTAGGCGAGGCCCGGCTCACGCTGCCCTGCTCCCACGACCTGGGCCCCTCGGGCTTGGCCATGGCGCCCACGTGGGGCTCGGGATTGGTGGGCCTCGCTGGGCCCTTGGAATCGCCACAGCATGGTCGAGTCCTGCCACCCTGTGTACTCTGCTCACTGGGACCCGGGTAAGGTGTTTGGCTCCCTGGTGCCCCAAAGCACACACATCTGTCACCAGGGAGGGCGCGAGGCTCCCCAGGTGAGGGGCTCGCTGGCTCAACTACGCCCCGAGGGGCCCCGCCAGCCGCCAGCTTTGACTTGCTTCCGCAAAGCTCAGGCGGTCAGCGCGCAGATCTGCCTCTCAGTCCTCACCAGCCTCCAGCCCTTCCTTGGCGTCTCACGTGCAGGAGGAAGGGAGGGGAAAGGAGGCCAGGGCTATGTCTGGAAGGCCAGGAGGGGCTCCCTTGGAATCACAAAGCACGACACTCACCTCGCCTTTCATCCCAATCTCACTGTAGGCCTCCGCCATCTTGTCTCTCTGCAGTGCCTGGAGGAGGCGGGAGGCACTTTACTAACCGATGCGGAAGAGTGGGTTCTCCCACCCCTCAGGGGCCTCTGGACTCCCCACCAAGACCCCAGCCCTCCGTCTACCTGCCCTTCTCACCCTCTGCCCCCTGGAGTCCCGGGGCAGAGCTGAGAAGCTCAGGTCAGGCCGGGAAGACGGGCCCCTGGGCCGTGCAGGGCTCCTGGCGCCCGCAGGATCACTATTTGACAAGTTGTCTCTGCGGAGCCGCCACCACAGGCTGTCGATGAACCAAGGCAGGAGGAAGGAGAGGGCTCTCCTTTATCGGGGGGCCGACAGCTGTAAGGGCCCCCGGGTCGCTTGAAACAACAGTGGGGTTCACACCCAGGGCGGAGAGATGGACACCTCAGTAAGAAGCACTCGGCGTGCAGCCCACCTTTAGCCCAGCGACTCAAGAGGCTGAGGCAGGTTCAAGGCCAGCCTGGGCAACCTAGCAAGACTCTGTCTCAAAATGGAAAGGCCCGGGGTATATATAGCTCGGCCCATTAGAGCGCTTGTCTAGCACCCACAGGCTCTAGGTTTGATTTCCAGTACTGCAGTGTGTACACACACACACACACAAAGATGAACCGACTCTGTTCAGCTAGGGGCCTTCCTAGGAGCAGCTGTGCAGCAGGCCAAGAAAGGGACAGTCCAGACAGACTGGAGTGTGGAGAACAGCCTCCCAGACCCCTCCACCCTTCCCTCCAACTCTCAGGGAAGGTGGGAAGCCCCCTACTCACGTTGTACACGCCGTCCTGAGGATTCTTCCTCCTCGGCTAGGAAAGACAAACGGGAAAGTGAGAGGGGACCCCGGCCGCCAGAGCGCAGGCCCCGTCCTGCCGGACCCTCCCCACCCCGCACCCCACCGTTGACCGTGGTGCACCAGCAGTCCACGCTTGGCTGCGGACACCTGTGCACACACCGGCTCAGCGCCTTCCTGGTGGGGCCTGCAGAGGCACACGGGCGCCTCGCCCCCACCCTCCCGGCCTAGAGGAGAGCTGAGCTGAGGACGGATGATCTCCTGGGGCCATTCCCTCCCGCAGTTCACACCCCACCCCCGGCTCAGAGGGGAGACAGACACGGCCTGCCCACAAGCTGAAAGCCTGTGTCCTGCCCTGGGAGACCTCTGCCCAGCCTGGCGTGGTAGTGCTTGGGAGGTTGCGACGGGACAGGATGGAGGCTAGCCTCAGTGATTTAGGGAGACCCTGTTTCAAAATAAAAACAAAAAGGGCTGGGGGTATAATACAAAGGTAGAATAGCTCTGGGTTCAATCTACAATCCATAGAAAAATAAAACAGACTCTGGTCTCATTGGCTGCTCCCCTCCCCAAGCCCCTGAGCCTGTCCTTGGCGGCTCTGGAAGACACCATCGACCCGGAGGTCCTAGCTCACTGGTCGTCAAACCTCGCCTGCGTGCCCCTCCACCAGGTCTGTGCTGGGGTGGGTAGTCAGGCGAGGGCGCCTGGGTCCCTTGAGGTGCAGAGTGGATCAGGGAGGAAGGCAGGCAAGCAGGGCAGGCAGCAGGTCCACCCAGTCGAGTCTGGCTGCGTCCCCAGCTGGTGCTGAGGACCCCCCCCCGCCCCCCAGGTCAGCCGGCACAGAGGCAGAGGGGCTCCTCACCTGTTTCCCCCCCATCTCAGGGTCCCGGCCCTGCCTCTTGTCCAAAACGTCGTACTCCTCTTTCCGTCCTTGGTTGAGCTCCTAAGACAGACAGGAAAGGAAGGCGTCAGGCCCAGGAAGGGGCCCTGGGGGGGGTGGGGGATCTGCTCCATCTGGCCCTTGGGCCCGAGACCCACTGCGCAGGCGCAGCTTCTGCCTGCCCAAGGTGCTCTGGGGCAGGGCTGTGCAGGGCAGCAGGTCCTACAGTTAGAGAACTGCGGCCAGTCAGCCTGCCCTGGTCACAGAGACCCAAGTCCCCCGGGTCTCCAGGGGCCCGCCCCCTGGGCCTTACACTGTACAGCCGGTTCTGGCCCTGCTGGGAGCTGAGCTGGTTCTGGCCCTGCTGGGAGGCGGGGTCGTCTGCACTCCGACTGAACTGCAAGAGAGGAAAGCGGTCACTGCCCTGCACCCAACCCCAGAGGGCGCGTGTCCTCCGGCCGAGGCCAGCTGCCCCTCTGCTCCCTCCCGAGACCTACATGTCCCTGACGCTGGCCAGCGGAGTTCTCCAGCGCACCTTCCCCCAAGTGGGCGTGGCTGCCCCGGGTCCTGCCTTCTGTGGACACCTGGGGCGGACACTCTGGTGCCCAGCCCTCTACCACGGCCCCGAGCTGGGAGCCTCCTGCCCGCTTGGCATCCTGAGCGTGTGCCCAAGCTCCGTGACAACCTCGCCTTCTCCAGTCCTGTCAGCTTGGCTGAGAGGAGCTCCGAGACTGTCCGTATAGTCGGAGTGCTGGAAACAGCCGTGGCTGCCAGCCAGGCAGCGCTTCCAAATTAAAGCGAAACAGAACAGCGGGTGAGGAGGCCCACACCTGTATTCCCCGTCGCAAGTTCCTGACCAGCCTGGTCAGCTAAGGAAGATCCTGCCTCAAAAACTAAAAACGGGATGTAGTTCAGTGGTAGAGCACTCCTGGGCTCAATCCCCAGTACCACAAAAATAAATAAGCAAGTAAATAAATACTCAGTGCAACTGTTTTTCAAATAAAATCTTAAGTCACAGCCCAAAATCCAAAGAGGAAATGGGTTAGGGTGTGCGGAGTGATGACTGTCCTTCCACCCGCCCCGGCCCCAGCCCCTCTAAGACGCCCGGGGTCTGCGGGCGCCTGGTGAAAACCAGTGCCACGCCGGCCCCCCATGCACAGGTGGGAAACAGCTTTCCCGAGAAAAGCTGCCGGCTACACCCCACATCCCTGCCCGCTGCCCTGGGACTCTGATGCCCCCAGCCCGCCCGGCGTGTTCATTGGCCTGGTCCTGCTTCACCCACGGATGCCAAACCCCAGCACCACCAGGTCTCACCCAGTGGCCCAGCCCGGCACCCACCTTTTCTTTCAGGAACAGGGCAGTGACGACGATGCCGTAGATGAAGAGGATCCCATCCAGCAGGTAGCAGAGCTTGGGGTCCAGCAGGCCGAAGCTCTGGGCCTCTGGGACGAGAGAGAGGCGGGTCAGCCGGGCCCGGTGACCCCAGAGCGACAGGAACATTACACCCGCCTCTGCACCCTGCTCAGCCCAGACCCCACAACTCCCACCCTGGGCGGCCTCGACCCGTGGGCTACGGAGCTGGGAAGCTGCGGGCAGACAGGGGCCAGGCAGGTGGAGCTGCCACCATGCGCAAGCCTGCTCAGGACAGGACCACTCAGAGGGAGGCACGAGCTCGGGGTGCGAGGGCGTGGGTGTGGGGTCCCCAAGGCCTCCACACAGGGAAAGACACTTCACCGCCAGCGAAGGCACTAGCGGCCTAACCACCAGCTCAGGCCTGGAGCCCCTCCCTAGGCGCCAAAAGGCCTGGCAACAGAGGCCCACCTCCCGAGACCCACCTCCCCGCCTGTCTGGGCTCCACCCTCCCCGCTCAGCACCCCGACACGCTTGCTCCCCCGGATTCCCCACCCCTGTGCTTTGCCCGAGCCTTCCCTCTCCACGTCCCTCTCAGCACCCCGCCCTCTGGCAACCTGTGACACGTCCTGTGGTTTCCCACCCAGGACAAAGAAGAAGAGCCACTGCTCAGTGCCACGCAGGGCTGGCGCCTCCCGGACAGACCCCTGGAGGCAGCGCAGGTCCTGGCTGTGCCACAGCGGGCCCCCTCCCAGGCTGTGTGGCCCCTCCCTCTGTGGGTGGCCTTGGCCCCGGCAGGCGCTCAGTGCACTGGAGCTGATGGGGTTGGTACAGTCACAGCCGCCCTACGAGCCCCCCGACCTTCCTCCCTGTGCACCCCAAACTTGAGCTCAGGTCCTGCACTGCTGACCCACCCCGGTCCTAGACCCCGGAGGGCAACACTGTGGCTGAGAGGCCAAGGACGGAGAAAACAGGAAGACACACGCGTTCTCAGGAAGCGGAAGCAGCGGCGGGTGCCTTTGGGGCAGGTGCCACAGCACCAGAGCACCAGCCTGCCCCGGTGCCGTCACTTTCACTGAATAACTTTCACCACAGCAGGCAAGGTGGAGGCTAGACACAGCAGTGCTGATGAGCACCGGCAGGCCTCTGTTCTGTGCCTGCAATCACTCGTGGGTTTTCTCATCCCAGCCTCAGATTTTCACTTTACAACTGGGAAGCTGGGCGCAGTGGTGCATGCCTGTAATCCCAGGATGTGGGAGGCTGAGACAGGCTAATCACAAGTTTGAGGCCAGCCTTAGCAACTTAGCAAGACCCTCAGCAACTTATTGAGACCCTGTTTTAAAAATAAAAAATAAAAAGGGCGGGGGAAAAGGGCTCCAGCCCTGGCGTCCTTCCTTCTCCGCGTCAAACCGCACAGCAGGTCAAGCCCTACTGTACAATCAGCCTTCCCTGTGTGAGGGACTAGGTGGGGGAGGCGAGAGGCTGAGGAGACTTAGCAGGTCCTGAAGGCCAGCTACCAAACCGGAGGCCAGACACGCGCTGGCCACGGCCGTGGAGGCCGGCCCCCTCGAAGACTCCTATTCTACCTACCCCACCCACGCCACAGCCGTTCCCCCGGGCTCTGGACTCACAGGGTCGCGTTTCCCCTGAAGTTGACCATCTGGGGGCAGTCACCTGCAGATCATGCATTCTCCTAGACCAAGATCCCGAGAGGGGAGGGGAGAAGGAAGGGTGGGATTGTTCACAAATAACTCCCTTCTTATATTTTTACTTCCATTAAAATTGTGATGGTTTGTGCAATGCTTTCTGTTTGTTTCTGTGACCATGCTTTTTACTTTCAAGTAGAACCACTCATAAAAAACGGAAAAGTAGGAGGAAATTAAAATCACCTATGACTTCATGTTCAAACGCGGCCACTGTTGACACGACGGCAGGCAGCCTTCAAAGTGTTTGCTATTTATCAATCGTAGTCATTTTATGTAAAATATTTTGTCCTGAAAACTGTTTAGTATGTCATCATAATTTCACATTTCATGTTATTTATGTATTTATGTATTTATTTATTTATTTTGGTACTGGGGATTGAACCCAGGGGCATTCTACCTCCAAGCTATACCCCCAGCCCTATTTTTTAATTTTTTATTTTGAGACAGTCTCACTGTTTCAAAGGACCTCACTAAGTAGCTGAGGCTGGCCAAGAACCTACAATCTTCCTGTCTCAGCCTCCCAAGTACTGGGATTACAAGTATGCGCCACCACACCCAGCTTTTTTTTTTTTTTTTTTTTTTTGCAGTACTGGGGATTGAACTCAGGGGCATTCTACCTCCGAGCTACACCCCCAGTCCTATTTTTCATTCTTTATTTTGAAACAGGGTCTCACTAAGTTGCAGAGTGCCTCACTAGGTAGCTGAGGCTGGCTGCGAACCCGGATCCTCCTGTTTCAGCCTCCCAAATGCTGGGATTACAAGGGTGCGCCACCACGCCCGGCTCTATTTTATTTTTTACTTTTATTTATTTATTTATTTTTGGCACTAGGGATTGAATCCAGGGGTATTCTACCTCTGAGCTACACCCCCAGCCCTATTTTATTTTGAAACAGTCTTGCTAGGTTGCTGAGGGTGGCCCGCTGCCTCAATCTCCCGAGTACTGGGATTACAAATATGCGCCAACAGGGCAAGCTTGTGTTATTTTGTATGTTCATACTTCATATTTCATGTTAATTCATAGTTTTAATGCTGGTTATCCTTTTAACAGTTGCCTAGTAAGCCTTCTACTATTCCCTGTGTGAGATGGATATATATATATATTTAACAGTACATATACATATATACAAAGAATATATAGGTATCACATAAGACACACAATATACATAGACATCTTCAGAGAGAGAGACTCATTCTTGCTTCTTTATTTCTCTAGTATTGGGCATTGAGCCCAAAGGCGCTCTGCCACTGAGCTACATCCTTAGCCCTTTATGTTTTATTTTTGAGATAGGGCCTCACTAAGTTGTCCATGTAGCCTTGAATTCGCAACCCCCCCCCGCCTCAGCCTCCTGCGCCGCTGGTGTTACAGGCGCCCGCTGGCTTGTCCTCGCCCCTTGCTGTCAGCTCCGGCCCGTGGCTGCTGACTCCAGGGACTGACCCTGTAACGATCATGGCCACAGCAAACATTTGCTCTGCACCCTCGGTGTAGAAGAGCTTTGGTATTTAGGATTTCATCTGATCATAACAACGCTCGGGTGCGGCGCGCTGGGCAGATCTCACTCGCTCTACCTCAAAGCTAAAGAAACTGTAGGTCGGGGAGGTCCCGCGGGCACGCGTGGCAGAGCCGATGATGAGAGGCCCGGCCTCGCCAGGCCCCTGTGCTTTCCCACACCGCACACAGCGCTCATGGCACGCATGTTGAGAAGAACCCTCTCCAGAGCTGCCCGGGTCAAAATCCCAGGCAGGATTTGACCACTCTTCTGAGGGTTTAATTTATCCTACCAATAAATTCTCACAGAGATAGACATCCAAAAATGTCCCATTGTCTGCAGAAGAAAAAAACTGTAAACAACATAAATGCCCACGAATGGGGAATCTGATAAATTTTGGTCCATTTATATAGCTGTCTCTCTCTCTCTCTCTCTCTCTCTCTCTCTCTCTCTCACACACACACACACACACACACACACACACACACACACACAGAGCAGATAGAGCTGTGCATGCTACCCTTGAAAGAGAAGATTTCCAAGATGATTAGATTAAAAATTTTAAATCTCTAAAATATCATGTGTCATATTTGTGCTTTTATGAAAAAGAAATATTACACAGGCTACATATATATACTTTTATGTATGTATAAAAATGTCTGTCTTCAGATGGCCTTTATATTTCATGCTACTGAAAACCTGCATACAACGTATGTATACGCAGTTATACATACACGCACACACACACGCACGCGCACACACACACACACACACACACACACACACACACACACACACGGGGAGCGGACTGGTCTAGAACTCCTAGGCTCAGGGGCTCCTCCTGCCTCAGCATCCCCATCGCCATCTGGCGGGCTGATTTGGTATATTTCTGGTGGTGACTTGCCCAGGTTTGAATGCACCTGGCTCAGTTGTACAGAAATTTTGACCATAATAGAATTTGAGGGGAACGGTTACATTTACGCGAGCACGTAGACAACTACTGCAGGTCAGGAGCGCTCCCTGTGGTTTTTATTACCCATCGTTGCCGGAATGAGCTGCTTTCACTGTGCACACCCCTGTCCTGTGACTCGAGCCGGGCAGGTGAAGTGGGAGGCACCTAGTGCCCCAGCCGTGCTCCCGCCAGGAGGCCCAGACCCAGGGGCTCAGGTACCTTTGCATCCCAGGGAGTCCGCGGGGGGCTGCACTTGCCCCTAGGGGGGGTCACCCGCCCCAGGAACCCTCCCACAGCCCCCCCAGGAGTGGAGGGCACCCCAGAAGAAACCTGGGTGTCCATGCCCTCGCCCATCCCCCTGCTAGTGGCTCCCAGTGGGCCCTTGCCGCGGCCTCCCACCGCGTCCAGTACCTGGTGCAGCGGGGTTTCAAGGAGGGGTTCGGTCACCCTGGGGAGTCAGGAGCCCAGGCGGCCAGTGACCCAGGGCTGAGCGCAGCCCCACCCTCACCACAGCCATCGCCCTCGCTGCTGGAGGCTTCCTGTCGAGCAAGCCGAGCACTGCCACCCAGCCGGGTTATCGCCAGGATCTCGCCTCCGAGCCGCGCACCCGCCCCCACTGCGGTCCCTGTCCCCCAGCCGCGCCACCCCCGGACCCCTGTCATCTGCGGCCGGAGCTCGGGGACCTGGGGCTGTGCGCAAGTTCTCAGGTACGGGGCACTGCTCAGTGCTCTCCCTGCCCCCGCCCCGCCCCAGAGGCAGGCACCGGCCAGACTGGGCTGCCTGGCTGGGGACGGTGATGGGGAAAGGCCTCAGCCACCCAGCACGCACGTGCGCGTCCCCCAGGTGCTGCGAGGAGGAGGAGGCACACCCCAGAGAGGAAGCCAGCGCAGGGGTCCCTCCATTCTCACGCAGGGACTCCCGATGTCGTCAAACCTGCCCTCAGAACCCGCAGCTGCCTCAGCCGCGGCCCCTTGCGCTCGAGGTTTCAGGCCTCCTGGTGCACACCCCCAGCCAGCGGCAGCCCTGGATTCTACTCCCCTGCGCACACCCTGGAGCTGCAGGACTGTGCGTCGGCCCCCCTGCCTGGCCTGGGGCGTTGTCACCGTTCCTGTTTCTGACTTGAGCCTACCAGGTGGCATGACGAGGTTCCCATCTAAGCTGCAGATGCAGAGGGTTTTGAGAATTTTAGAAAGACAGGAAAAGGTGGTAGAGCTGACTCCAGGGCAAAGGGAGTTTTTTACTTAGTCCTCAGCAGTGTTTCAAAGTTCCGCCTGTGTCAGAATTTCCTGGAGCAGCAGAATGAGAGCCCCAAGGAGGGCAGGGGATCTGCCTTTGGAAGCCCTCCCCCAGAGTCTCCTGTGTACCCTTCTGCCCCACTGCATTCTGGGTTGGATGGCCTGGAACATTCCGTGTATCCAGCCTACCCCAGCTGAGCTCCACCTCATTTCCACAAAGCCCGGGCAATCCACCGAGACCCTCAGCTACCCAAAGCAGCTTGGGGCTCCCACCCATCGCCTAAGCACTGCAGGGTTAGTGATGCTCTGGGGAGGGCAGCCCCAAGCTCTGGGAGACACAGACCCCCCTCAGGAACACACTCGGGCTCTCATTTCCAGAGAAACACCGGCGTGAGCCCCGACATTGGCATTGTAGGGCCATCTTGTGTTCAGTCCCCACATTTCAGCGCCATGGACATCGCCCCAGACCTGGCACAGCTGGTTGGCTTCATTAAATACACTGATGGGCTGGGGATAGGATGTTGTTTGGTGGCAGAGCGGTTGCCTAGCGTGCGATCCCCAACACCATGAAAAAGAAACACACACACACACACACACACACACACACACACTAGCGAGGATGGTCCCAGCATTTATTTGTTCTCCTTCCAGCCCTGTTTTCTTCACATCCAGTCATTCTTCAAGACAGCGCAGAGGGGCTGGTGCCTGCCCTGAACCGCCTCCCACCCCGTGTCCCGGGCACCCTGGGGGCAGGTGTGAGGAGCGGCCTGGTGGGCAGGAGCAGGTGCAGAGCTCAGGTGCTGCACCAGCTCAGGTCCCGGCAGCTGCTCTGGGCACTGAGGGGTGCAGAGGACTGCTCGGGGCCCTGAGAAAATGAGGAGAGGCCCAGACGGTCTGCAGCAGGCGCCAGACCCCCTTGCACATTTAGTTAGCCAAAGAGAACAAACCCTGTTTCCCAACAGAGCAGAATGACAGCGGAGGAGAGAACAACAAGAAAAGGTAGCAAGCAAGACAGAGCCGGGATCTGGCACCTGCCCAGCTAATGTATCTGGACGGAGAAGGAACAAGAGCTCGGTGTGAGTGGAAGCCCAGAGCCCAGAGTCTGGGTGCCAGCCTTCGACAGCACCCGGACCCTGCACCCCACGACTTGCCTTCCCTTTCCCTCCGCAGCCCTCCCCGAGGCCTCCTCCCCACCGACTTCAGTGCCGAGAGCCCTTGCTACTCTTGTGTCATCACTCTTCCCTTCTCCACCGGCCGAGCCCCCTGGACTCCAGCCTTGTCTCTACCATCCGCAGAAGCCAAGTTTCAGGCACCCATCACCAAGTAACCACGCAATTGCTTGAACGATTGAGGAAGTGACTGCAAAATAAATGAATCTTGCCCCTTGCGTTTCCAAGAACCTATGAATGGGAAGAGACTCCCGAGAGAAGGTGCTTTGTTTGGTTTGCTTTGGTTGCTTTCTTGGTGGGGGTTTGGGCCAATGTTATCCCCCAAGATATGTGACCGTAGGAAAGTTATTTCACCCTTGGCTTCTTCGCCTCCAAATCAAGGGTTTTAGTAATTTCTACAGTTCCTCCTACCGTATGATAGAAGAAATAAAAGGAATATGTAGAAAGGAGACATAAAGCCAGGAGGAGGAAAATAGGACTTTAATATGAAAGTCTTATGCTAACGTGCTTCACTCCACAGACCAGGCCTGTCACTCCCAAATTTCTGGGAAATTTACAAACCTTTATTCATTCCCTTATTTATAATATTTTTCCTCATTCACATGTGATAATTACCTTGAGCACCATCAGCTATCTCATCAGTGAACAGTTTAAGCAGAAGCAGCTTCGATCAGACCACAGAGACCACAGAAGGATCCAGAAGGTCGCCAGATCACCATCCTAGAAACTGACTCACTTATGTAATTCCCCTGAGCACCGATGACTAGTTTAAGCTTAAGAGATATCGACTGGCCAGACAATGGAGACCAGGGCAGGATCTGGAAGATGACCAGACCACTGGGGACCACCTTGGGGTCTCTAGATCGATGTCACCCTCCCTGCCTTCCCAAGCCACCCTCTGCCAAGCTTCCTTAAGGAGAAGACTTGTGATCCGGGCATGCGGGCACACACCTGTAAACCCAACACAGGAGCCAGGCGTGGTGTCGCACGCTTGTAATCCCAGTACTTGGGAGGCTGAGCCAGGAGGATCGCCTGTTCGTGGCCAGCCTCAGCTACTAAGTGAGACCTGCTGCAACTTAGTGAGACCCTGTTTCAAAATAGAGACTAAAAAAATAGGACTGGGGGTGGAGGTCAGAGGTAGAACACCCCTGAGTTCAATCCCCAGTACTATAAGTAAATAAACAAATAAGAAAGACATCCGTTTCGCCAGGCACCGTGGTCCCTGCTACTGATGACGCTGAGACCAGAGAATCGCTGAAGCCCAGGAGTTGCAGACCAGCCCGAGCATCATAGCAACAAACAAACAAAAATCAAAACAGCAACAAAAGCCCGACAAGGGAAGCAGACTGTTAATTATGTTTTTAAATGTTATATTCAATGTTTCCCTTTAACCTTCAGATACCTTTTGCGGTGAAGTACCTCTAAATGTAAAGAAACGGACCCTTTAAATCTCTTAAAGAGATATAAGAAGCACACTTGCTTCTGTGTTTCTAGTCCTACTTATAGTGGCTCCCGTTGCTTTAAATGTAGAAGTACTGGCTGATGAGGCGTCTGCAGGTTGAAGAGAAACAGCTGAGCACCTTACATGAAAACAGATGATGTCGTGCCTCTCGTGGGTGCTAGGCACACCCTCTGAGCTCCACCTCCAGATAAAGCTAGCTTTCTGTCTGTCTGTGTGTATGTATTGCAACACTAAGGATTGAATCCAGGGGAATTCTACCTCCAAACTACACCTCCAGCCCTATTTTTTAAATTCTTTTTTGAAACAGGGTCTCACTAAGTTGCAGAAGGCCTCGCTAAGTAGCTGAGGCTGGCCTCAAACCTGCGATCTTCTGTCTCAGCCTCCCAAGTCCTGGGATTACAAGCGTGCTAAGCTGTACACCCAGCTAAGCTTTATTTTTAAAATAAGTTTGGCACTATTTCTGACTTTTCAGATACTCTGTTGTTTGGGGCACACTAATTATTCAGGACAGGTCTGCCCCTGCTAAAACGGGGACTCCACAAGGTCTGGAACTTCTTGAGTCTTCCAGCAAGTAGCAAGTGATCACAAAGTCTGTAACAAACCAGTAAAGGAGTTCCACCTGTGTTCTTACCCGGAGTGGATACCGCCCAGCTCACCCCTTCCTAGGCCCCGAAACGGTTAACAAGATCAGGGCCAAGAGGCTGACGGCTCAGGTGGCCCTGTCTGCAGCCGGGTACAGAACCCCACCCGGCCAGACCTGTGGCCTGGGCGACTCCGTCCTGAGCTGCATCCGTCCACAGGGAGGCGTGGGGACCGGGCGAATGGTGGAGCCCAGCCCCCTCCAGGCAGGCCTCCAGCCCCGAGCCTTTCCTGGAGGTGAGCTTGTCAGTTTGGCAACCCTGGGCACCGGCCCCCACGGCAGCACCGCCTGTGACGCAGCGCAGATCAAAGTCCCCGAAGCCACCAGCCTGCACCTGCGGCACCTGGGAGGGACGTGGGCGGCTGCCACCTCCTCCCACGCTCCCACCTGGGGCTCACGGAGCAGCCTGGAGCCCGGCCCACCCAAGGGAGCCCCATCCTGCGCTCTGCACCATTGGAGCCCTCGGGACAGCTCCTTTGGACCACCAGGCACCGGTGACAGCCACGGGCGGCGGCTCCTGCAGCGTCCTAGAGCCGTTTCTACCTGATTCTGAATCTAGACTCAGTGTGCAGACCGCTAGAGATAGACCCCCCTCTAGGAAGGGACTGAAGAAAAACACAGCAAGGGGCTAACCGGGTTTTGCCTCTGGTTAGTAAAATTATGGGTAATTTAAGATTTCTTTATGTCTTCCTTGATTTCCCAAATCCTACAACATCTAAGAATATGTAATTTAGCAATATGAGAAAATAATCAAAGTATTTTTTTTCTTTTGGTTGTACTGGGGATTGAATGCCCAGGGGTATTCTGCTTCCAGGCTTCCCATCCACACCCCAGCCTTTTTTTTTTGCAGTACTGGGGATTGAACTCCGGGGCATTCTACCTCCGAGCTATACCCTCAGCCCTATTTTTTATTCTTATTTTGAAACCAAGTCTCACTAAGTTGTGGAGTGCCTCACTAGGTAGCTGAGGCTGGCCTTGAACCCGGATCCTCCGGTCTCAGCCTCCCGAATGCTGGGATTACAAGCGTGCGCCACCACGCCTGGCTACCCCCAGCCTTTTTAAATTTTGAAACAGAGTCTCACTAAATTGCTGAGGCTGGCCCCAACCTGCGACTCTCCTGTCTCAGCCTCCCAAGTACTGGGATTACAGGTGTGTGCCACCCCGGCAGCTGAAAGTACATTTTTGTTTTTGTTTTTGCGGTACTGGGGATTGAACCCAGGGGCATTCTACCTCCGAGCTCCACCCCCCAGCCCTATTTTTAATTCTTTATTTTGAGACAGGGTCTCACTAAGTAGCAGAGGGCCTCACTAAGTAGCTGAGGCTGGCCGTGAACCTGAAATTCTCCTGTCTCAGCCTCCCAAGTACTGGGATTACAAGCATCTGAAAGTACATTTTTACAGCTTGGATTGGCCTCTCTCCAGCTAACCCCCAACCCCACCCCACCCCAGCTTCTCAGTTGTACTTTTTAGGTCAATGACTATCTATATTGCTGTGCAACACACACACACACACACACACACACACACACACACACACACACACACACACACACACACACACACACACACACACACACACAAGGCAGGGGTGGCATGGTGTCAGTCTCGGCAGCTCGGGGCCAGGTCCCACGCTGCATGCCAGCGCCTCTGCCTACCGCCCCCCTCAGCTTGACTGTCTCCTTTCCCTTCTCAGGACGAGGAGCAAGCCGGGGTTTGCGGCTGCTCTGCGCTGGACCGTGGGCAGCCTCCCCGGCGTAGCCAGTAAGAGTGTCCCAGGCCTTCAGGGTCACCCTCCCACCTCCTGCGCCATCTGCCTGACTCCTGCTCCATTCCTCCAGTTTCACCACAGGTCCCCTCGGTAGCCTTGGGTGACTCATTGGCCCTGAGGGTTGGGGACCGCTTCTTTTGTTGGATGCAGCTCTCCGCCCATCTTGCAAGCAGCTTTCCCGCTGGCTGCTGTTTCCACAGAAGGTCGCACTATCTGCTCTGCAGCAGGAATCATCCCTGGGGAATCGGGAATCGAAGGCAAGTGTGTAACTCGATCTGTGACCTGGGCCAGCGAGCCTTTCTTAATCCCCAGACCGGCCAGGGACCGACCGCAAGCTCAGAAACCCACAATTACACCGCTGCCCTTTATATTAAGCACGCCGGGATGCAGCCAATTAGTAGCCCTCATCCCGGCTCCACCTGACTTCAAATACCCAGAGTCCTTCATATTGGGAAGCAGAGAGCTGAAAAAAGTCATCATTTCTTTTCTTTCTTTTTTTTGAAAGGAGAAGGGGAGAGAGAGGGCAACACACATACACTTATTCACAAAAAATGAAAGACTGTTTTGTGGAGTTAGTCTGCCGGGGTATTTAGAATCTAGACTTGTGACTTGCATCTCCTTTATCTCGATTCCCAATTTAGTGGAAACTTGAACTGAACTGTGCTCATTTATTAGTTCAACGCCGAATTCAAAGAATCATTATTTTTGTGGAGCAAAGTTAAATTTTTAATGATCCCAAAGAATAGACTTGGCCAGGCGTGGGGACCAAGCCTGTGATCCCACTACGTGGGAGGCTGAGGCAGGAGGATTGCAGGTTCGAGGACAGCCTCAGCAAGTAGTGAGACTCTCAGCAACCTAGTGAGACTACGTTTAAAAACAAATAAAACAGAACAAAATGAAATGAAATGAACGGGGTTGGCAGTGTAGCTTGGAGGTAGAATAGCCTCTGGATTCAATCCCCGGTATCATCACCCACCCACCCCCCAAAAAAATCCTTTCTCTGTGACTGTTATTTCCTACACGTTTATAGGGGGGATGGTCAAAGGAATTGTGAAGGAGGAAAAAGTGGTTTATTGGTTGTTAAGGTTTTTTTGTTTTGTTTTTTGCGGTACTGGGGATTGAACTCAGGGGCATTCTACCTCCGAGCTACACCCCCAGCCCTATTTTTTATTCTTTATTTTGAAACCGAGTCTCACTAAGTTGCGGAGTGCCTCACTAAGTAGCTGAGGCTGGCCGCGAAGCCGGATCCTCCGGTCTCAGCCTCCCGAATGCTGGGATTACAAGCGTGCACCACCACGCCCAACTTGGTTGTTAAGGTTTTGTTTGCTGACTTCAGAAGCACACAGCGCTGGAGATGGCCTGCTCATTACTTGAGACAACCAAAGACCCCAGAAATAAGACACGCACCAGCTAATAAGGAGTTCTCACGCCTGTGAGAACTCCTCAGGAAGCCGCTGGCCTCCCTTGTTTTCCGCAGACAGATCCTGGTCGGCCACAGTCGGTCGCAGTTGTCTTTTCAGGGGGCAATTAACACAGCTGTCTCGAGACATCTTCCAGGAGCCCCGTTTATAAATGGAAACAGAAGTTTACAATTTCTTCCCAAGCCTACGCCAGGCTCCTGGAACTAAACCCCGGGGACTGCACAGAGCCCAGCTGAGCTGAGCCCAGCCCGGCCGGCCCTTGAAGGCAGCTTAGCGATTTCCCAGCCAGGCCTCTGGGGGGGGGGGGGCTGCCTCCCTGCTGCGTGGTGGGTTCCTCAAAGCTGCTATCATCTTCAAGGATGAATTCAGCTCCACTTTTGAACACCATGGGGCTGCTTCCTACCCCGCCCCATGGCTCAGGTGTCCCCAGAAACCCCCTGGAGACACTTCGGTCAGGCCCAAGGCCAGCCACCTCCTGCTGAGGCCGGGGCGCAGGCCCCTAAACCTGGAACTCGCCAGAGCTATTTCTCGTTCTCAGCTCCCACCTGTTTTCTGGGGGGGGGGGGGGGTTCAGAAAGTTGGGCAAGCAGGGTGAGCGAGAGAAGACGGAACAAAGAGAGAATGGAGCCTGTGGTCGCTCTGGAGCACTTGGGAGCCGGCGACGGCGAGACTTCAATCGACTCCGATTCAAAGGCAAAATTTCTAATTAAGGTACAAAAAGTGAAGGGAGAGAGTGGTAGCACCATCTACTGAAAAGATTCCAAGACTGCCATGTTGATCTGCAATTAGTGTATGCTGCAAAAGAGCAGATTTTGGAAAGCCACCTGGTATTTTTCCATCACTCTTCCCTCGCTCCATCTTTGATTCCCCTTCTATTAGTTTCTTGCTTTTCTTCTCCGTCTCCAGTCTCCCTGAGCATTGTATTTCCTGCCCTCCCTCCTTCCTGTTCTCCCTCCTCCTTTCTCCCTTCTTCTTTTCCTTCCCTCCCTTCTTCCTCCCTTTCAAGAACCTGCCCAAACCCAGACTCATGCCTACAAGCTCCACACACCGGGTTCCTGGGAGAGCGCCCCCACAGCTTGCCCCGGCTGCCCAGTCCCGGTGAGCCCCAGATCAGAGATCAACGTAGCCCCTCTGCTCGGAGCCACCTCCCTTCCTGTGTCCTGTTCCTCCAGCTGCTTGAAGCTCTGCGACTGGAACAGAAAGGAATCGCTTTCTCTGAACTGTCCAGGGGAATTCATTTATTCATAGCAGCGGGGATTGCTTCCCTAGCCCAGGCGGCCAGGAAATCCCGGGCAGCTGGTCGTTGGGAGGTCGTCGATGGCTGGCCGCGGCCTCTCCATATTTCTTTCTGGCTACAGTTAAAGTGGCTCTTTGAGCAGCCAGCTGGGTGGCATCAACTGGCTGTCTTTCTCCTCTGCTAATTTGAGTGTTGGATGATGCATGGCCGGGCGCCGCACACACTCCTGACGGCCGTTGCCGGGGAAGATTGCTTTTTTGGACTTTGACACCAGCTCCAACTTTGAGAGGGGTTTAAGTGATATTTACTGCACAGCGATCCCTCGCCCGAGTGCTGCCCTTCTGCTGACAACACACCAGATTTATTCTGGCACCAACCAGCTGTGGAGCCCGAAGGAGACACAGACTTAATTAACTTCCTTGGGGCCTGGGGTCGCAGCTTTGGAGTCTGCGTCTCCACCCAGGTCTCCTCACTAGCAGTTGCGGCACTTAGGAGAGCCCAGATCAAAGAGATTAACCAGCGACGAGCCCCTCCCGCGTGCATTTTCCGGATTTTTCATCCGAGTTGGCGCTAACCGCCTTTAGAACAAACTAGCGTGTCTTCAGACCAAATTAACATGCTAGACGGGTTTGTGTATTAAATTTAAGTCTATCTTTATATTGTCCTACGTTTGATTTATTTTTATTTTATCTTTTTTGTAGTACTGAAGCCTGAACCCAGGGCATTCTACTTATTTTTTCTTTTGAAACAGGGTCTCATTAGGTCACCATGTACTGCCCTCAAATCTGCAATCCTCCAGTTTTGACCTTCCAAGAGCTGGGTTTACACCTATGCACCACCATGCCATATATATATATAATAATTTTTTTTAATATTAGAATTTGGAAATAATTTTGCTAGGGAAAGTTCCAGTTTTGCAATATCCTGCAGAATATTTCTCAGGCCTGATTTTTTTTTTTTTTGTCTCTAATTTTCCCCTTCATTGTAAGAGTCACCCAAATACTGAAAAATAAAGCTTAATGCAGTTTCACTTATGAGGGGAAACATACACGTGTGCAGATTTGTATGCGTGTGTATGGATATGTTCACACACATGTTTATACCCACACTTACATATGTGTGTACGTGTACGCTGTGTCACAATTTCAATCTCCAAGGTGGAGACCATACAGAAGTCCAGTGCCCCATGACCTGCACCCGCTGGCCGGAGAGCCTCGACTGGCTCCTCAACGTGCAAAGGAATCTGGGGGCCTGGCTGCTAATCCAGAGCACTTTATACTTCTCGGCTTCCAGACCAGACCCTCAGGCAGCCGAAGGGTTATGACAAATGCTCACTGTGGCACACTCACGCTTTTTAAAACTTATCTTGGGCTCCAAGCTTGTTAACAAAGATTTGCCACTTGCTCCTGGCTAATTCTGAGGTTAATGTCGTCCACTCGTCAGGGGCCCCTCATGCAAACTCAAAGTCCCCCTCCAGTTCAGGTCCCAACCTGGGAATGTGCCTTGGCAGTTTCTTTCTCCTCCTTTCTCTCTTCTCTCTTTTCTTCTCTTTCTTTTTCTTTTTTGTAGTACTGGGGATGGAACCCAGGGGCATTCTAACTCCAAGCTACACCCCCAGTCCTATTTTTTTATTCTTTATTTTGAAACAGGGTCTCACTAAGTAGCTGAGGCTGGCCGAGAACCCAGATCCTCCGGTCTCAGCCTCCCGAGTACTGGGATGACAAGCGTGCATCACCACGCCTGGCTCTCTTCTCTCTTTTCTCTCTCTCTCTCTCTCTCTCTCTCTCTCTCTCTCTCTCTCTCGATTGAACCCAGGAGCATTCTACCTCTGAGCCACACCCCCAGCCCCATTTTATTTTTAATTTTGACACAGGGTCTCACTCACTTGCTGAGGCTCACTTCAAACCTGTGATCCTCCTGTGTCAGCCTCCCCAGTACTGGGATCACAGGTGTGTGCTGCCAGCTGATTTCCTCATCCTTTACCACCTGAAAACACCCGTCTCCTATTTGGAACCTTCAAAGGACATGCATTCCATAGAGGAAGTGTGTGTGTGTGTGTGTGTGTGTGTGCATCCACGCATATGTGTGTGGTATTGGGGATTGAACTCCCGGACATTCTACCTCCAAGCTATATCTGCAGCTCTGTTTTATTTATTTTCATTTTGAAATAGAGTTTCACTAAGTTGTGGAGAGTCTCACTAAGTGGCAGAGGGCTCCCTAAGTTGCTAAGGCTGACTGCAAA